>JAUJPO010073963.1:0-11419 GCA_032270745.1 Tiaropsis multicirrata
TTCAGGCGTGATGGCGTGAAATCGCGAAAATATTGGCGTGATGGCGTGAATTTTGGGGTCGCTGGGGGGGCCTCTTAAGACTTTACCCTTGAAATGAAAAAAAAAATGGAAAAAATTTCCTTCGATAATTATATGTAATTTTCAATTTCCTTTCCAATTCTGAAATCAGATTTTTTAAACAACTACTTTTTTGTTTACCAACCCATTATAGAGTGAGTAAATAAAAGAAACTTTTTTGCTAATCAATTATCTAACTTATCTATTTTGACCATACCTTCCAACCTTAAAAAAGTTCCTCATGCCGCTACGTTTTGGCAAATTTGATGCTTTTTATGCATTTTCTTTGGTCAGTTTTTTTTTCTGGGACCTAAATAAAAAAAGTCTTATATCTTTTTATATCTTTGTGCATGAAATTTCAAACCAATGACATGCATATTGAAGAGGATTTCATAAGCTTTCAGAAAATATATACTTTTATGGAGAAAAAAGTAATTATTGTGAAAATAAAAAAAACATTCATTAAGAGTAAAGACAGTCCTTAACCAATGAAGTTGCTTCGAATAAAGGGGCTTCCACCATATTCGAAACTCCAACAAAAACATGGATATAATTAAGTTCTCCCACTGTGGTACTACGGTTCAATTGGCAAATGTGACATACCTTTACCCCCGGGTCATCCCATACCATGTGAGGGAAATTTGCAATTTAGTATCATAACTCTGATACAAGAGTGCCGGTATTATGTAAAACATTGTGAGTGTGTGGTGGCACTCGTGAGGTTCTACGCCTGCGTGAGCAGTATTCTCTCCCACGTAGATCGAGTGTCACAACTATGCACCATGGTATACATGTGTCGCGTACATTGTGCCTGCGATCTCTGAAGTATTATGATTCCTACTTATGAAAAAAGAAGTAGGACCCATTCCCCCATGGATGGAGAGGGCCTATATCTTTTTTTAAATATTTTCAGTAATAGCAAAAGGTTTACAAACCAGTACAGTTGACACCATTCGAGAAATTTCCATTCCATCCCTGGTGACATGAGCAATTATATCCTCCATTGTAATTAATACAGTCTGCATGCTCTTTGTGACAAGTGTGTAAAAGACCCTCCACAATTTCATTGTCCGCATTGTGAGTGTAAGAAAACGATGTGCATTCATTGATGTCTAAAATATGATAAATATTGTATGACAATAATTTCATTTTTATCTCAAAGTACAGCGTTTGAGCTCAGGTAAGCGATCAGAAAAACAGTCAAAAGTCTCTTCTATTTGATTACAGGAGATAAAGGTTATACTTGGAGAAGAAACATTTAGTTCAGATGAAGATGAAGCACCTACCAAAGCAATTGATACCATCCATGTTAGCTGACTTGAATCCAGGTTTGCAATTGCATTGATATTTCCCTTCATTACCATCTAGATTTGTGCAAGTGGAATTGCTTGGGCAGGGTGGAGGATCCAATGAGCACTCATCCAAATCTAACCACAAAAATAGAATGGTTTATCACAAGTGTTGATATATATCAAATTATAAACTTTTAAAAGGATGAAGGATATCTTTGTATGATAGACTAAAGAAAATCGCATGTTTCTGGTGTGCTTCATAGGATCATGTCGGGATCATGTCCGTTAGAATGAGAGGAAACTTTGCTTTGTATAACCCTAGCTGTAAAAAGGTGCTATGAAATCCTTCTACAACATAAGAGAAAGAAATACAGTGAAAAGTTTCTATGACGTACCGACACATTCTCCAGTTTCGAGGTCACGTATAAATCCATCATTACAAATACATTCAAACAATCCTGGTGTATTGTGACAAGTGGCCAGGTTTGAACATGTATCTGTCTCTAATGCACATTCGTCGATATCTACAGATGAAAAATATTAATGAGAAAAATAAAAATTGATTGAATTCATCTTGCTTTTTCTCATCGTAGAATATGATAATGATACTATTCTCAACAGTCGAAAAATAAATAAATCAACGACTACGATTGCACCTTTTTTACCCGGTCCATCCCACTCGGGCCACTCTATCAACCCCGTTTACCTTTTAATAAACCCCTCCTGCAAATAGGAATATTAAGGAGATTATTAATTTCACCTACCATAAATGTTGATAGTGATGAGATTGGATTTGACTTTCAATCCTTCATATTCCACCTCACAAACGTAAAGACCTGTGTCGTTAATGTAACCAGCGATTTTTAAAAAACTGGTCAAGACTTTTTCTTCTTGGTATAACTAAAATGAAGAGATTACTTGTTGCCCTAAATCAACCCTAAAATGCATTTCAACTTTTCATATTTTCAATTTCTGTTGAGGGGGGCACATTTAATAGAAGACGATCAAGGTTGAGGTTGAGGTGACAGGGGCCACATATTTAATAGAAGACCAGTACCAACTAAAAGAAAAGACAATCATGCTCACCACACCATCTTTGTACCACCGATAGATGACGTCACCATCAGCCAATGCATGACATTCATATTGTTTTGAAATTCCCATCAGAGAAGTTTCGTGAAGTTCAGGTGTTAAAAGAGGTGTCAAAAGCGACGGTCCTTTGTCAATTACCGAATATATAGCTGGCTCTAAAATCAAAGACAACTTTTGAATGTATATGTATTTTGAAATTTCAGAGAGGTCACGAAGTTTCGATTTCCATGAAACTGTTTGAGATTAGATGCAAATGGAACAGTAAATTTTTCTTTGCTGAATCTATAAATTGATTTCATAGTATTTATTTCTCTCAAGCCACTCTCAAGCCTAACGTCAAGTACTCGAGTACGGAAAAAAAGATGAATTTTTAATGTGTTACAAATATTGGTTACTATGATTGATGGCTAGCGATGAATTTAGAGAAAAACATTCCATCAAACCTGTCAAAACCATGCCCAAAATTGTCTTCTCTGAAACCACCACACTTTGATTGTTTGAGGATTTCATTTTCAAAACCAAACGATCCCATTTTTGTAGGCGAACACCACCAAATATGGTCAAAGTCGTTTCATATTCGAAATGTTGCAGGTAAAAAAAACGGTGTAGACTTTTGACAAGTTCATCGTTCACAAAGATTGCAATTTCCAAGGAGCTAAAAGAATAGAAGATCGGAAGTTTCACTGACCTCTCTATCGCATGTTAATTTTGATTCAAAGCTGAAAGGTGAGTACCATATATTTCAAATTTGAGTCACCGGGTAGCTATAAAGCTTACAGAAACAGTTCACTTTCCACCAATATTTTTCTTCAGGAAAACGCTAAAGCAATTGGTTAGTCTTCTAAACATTGGATCTTGGTTTCGGCTATTTTTCTATACACCAGGTGTTTAAGCTATATTGTTGGTATAAATCGGAATAAAAAATACAACTTCATACCTATTATGACAAGATCTTGGACAAGACTTAATTTCCAACAACAAATTTAAATGAACACTGAACACGCCAGACTGTTCAACAATCAGTTGATTTTTGTAAGAAGAAATTTGATCCATGAAAAGGTTGTTGAAATGAAGGTTGCCAATGCTCCAATTTTTAATTTCTACCCATCCAGTGGTTGGAAGGATCATTTTATAAGATTTTAGAGGAGACACTGACATACTGCTCATGCCTTGCCCAAAACTGTTAATCTTTCGGGAAGAATCTCTCTTGATCTTGGTTGTTACCGAATTTGTTTTGAAATAAAGATCAAGGGAATCTCCCATCGAAAGCTTAGAGACACAAATGAAATCCAAGTAATGATCGCATGCTGCAGTAGGGCATGATAATTCCACATGGCAAAGAAGTTCTTTAGAATTCTTCAAGAAGCTTATGTGAATAACTTCGGTACCGAGGTTTTCCAAGATAAGGGCTGACATCAGCAAGTAAACTCCGTCAGCATTTACGGAAATCTTTCCAGAACCAGAAGCAAATTGATCTGTTGGAACATTCCATAATGTTAACGAAGTATCTTCATCATTTGATTGTTGAAGTAAAACATCTTGATTGAGAAAAGCATACCATCCCTTGAACGTTGAGAATGTCGGCGCATAAATACACGAAATACTTGCACCCAGTAACGTCAAATTCAAAGTCGACATCGGATTAATGAAGGTGTCATTTTCAGTAGCGTTGACCAAGTCTAATTGATATTGATCGAATAATGGTTGATACTTGGTGACGTCATAATGTGACTTCATCTTTAGCTCAACTTTGTCATTTAGCGTCAAATCCAGCAATGTTATCATAAACGTTGAAATTGGTGAGTTGCTGAAATATTGAAGAATTTATTTGGATAGTCAAATAATCATTTGAAATTGGTGAGTTGCTGAAGTATTGAAGAATTTATTTGGATAGTCAAATAATCATTTGAAATTGGTGGGTTGCTGAAATAGTGAGGAAAATACAATTACCTGATATGGAAAGATAATGTTTCTTTTGCTACATCATTAACAAAAACCATGATATCAACACCTTGGATATCAGTGTTCGATGTTTCGTTGATCAAAGCATTGATAGCCAACAAGTAAAACCCATTGTTTGGAATACTTAATACTCCAGTTGAGGTATGAAATGCATCTGATGGCAGCAAACGAGAAAATTCGAATCCTTCTACAGTTTGTCCATTGTATGGAACTGCTAAATTATCCTGAAACATGACAGTTTTGAGTTTAGTGCTTTTCACCATAACAGGTCATTTTACGTTACTGCTGACCATTATGAGGAGGCCTACGAAATTTCAGTCATCAGGTTTTAAACAATAGGTCCAAGTTTGAAAGACCGGGATAAGACTTGTTTTCGGTTGTTTTCATTGGGTTTTCCATTGGGTTTTGGAAAGTCTGGCATGTTTGGGAAACCTATATGATTGAAAAAGCAACAATGGAAGAGGGTTTGGTTACCTTAGTGTTGGCAGTGAAAGTAATAACGCAAGAGGGTTTAGTTAGGGTTAGGGTTGACAGTGGAAGCAACAATGGAAGAGGGCTGGATTACTTTAGTGTTGGCAGTGAAAGCAACAATGGAAGAGGGTTTAGTTACCTTAGTATTGGCAGTAAAAGAAACAATGAGAGAGGGTTTGGTTACCTTGGTGTTGGAAGTGAAAGAAACAATGGAAGAGGGCTGGATTACTTTAGTGTTGGCAGTGAAAGAAACAATGGAAGAGGGCTGGGTTACTTTAGCGTTGGCAGTGAAAGTAACAATGGAAGAGGGTTGGTTACCTTAGTATTGGCAGTGAAAGAAACAATGAGAGAGGGTTTGGTTACCTTGGTGTTGGCAGTCAAAGAAACAATGGAAGAGGGCTGGATTACTTTAGTGTTGGCAGTGAAAGTAATAACGCAAGAGGGTTTGGTTACCTTAGTGTTTGCAGTGAAAGAAGCTATTTGATCTTCTTCGGTGACCATGAGAATGGAGAATCCACTTGGTGCAATAACTTTGGTGTCTGCAATATCACCCGATGTAAAACGAATGTCCACTTGGTCACCTTTCTTTAAGAATATCGATCCTGATAAGTGAAGAGTTTCTGATTTGAAGTAAGATTTTTGTTGAACATTAAATCCGTTATTCGGTGAGGTGTTTTCGTTGATAAAAACACCAACTTGCATCAAAGTACTTTGATCTTTTGTGTATTCCACTTCCATGTTTGCAGAGATGATGAAAATTCCATCGTTATAAATACTAACCACTCCAGTGGAGAAATACATCTTCTCCGTGTAAGAAAATGCACCAATGCTTGCTCCACCGAAACTGAAACCAACCGGTCGCCATGTTAATCCATTGGCTTTAAAGAAGACATCTTGATCAAGAACAGCTAAGCCACCAGAAAGATATTCATCGTGACGAATGAAGGTGATAGACCAACTACTGGATTGCACCAAACCATAAGCTATGTCCTCACCTGTTTCAATCTCAATAAACATTTTGTCACCTTTATTGGCGTGAAATGCTCCTGAGAAGAAGAGTGTGTATGATGAACGCGATTTGGGAATAATCTTCAATCCAATCTTTCGTTTGGAGTACAAACCATCGACGTAATTTTCATTGATTTTCAATTGTGCTTTATAAAAGGATGAGGTGCTTGCATGTGCTGCATCGTCCATGACAATAGTGGCAATGGTATAATAAACACCAGTAAAAGGTGCTTCAACCATCCCATAAGTATCTAGGACCATACCTTCTGACGATTGCTCCCTCCATCCATTGATAGCTCGGCTTTTTAAATCCTCCACCTTTGGGAGTGATTGGTCTGTTGTAATGATGGATTGAATATAAACAGATTTAGAGCTGATAAAAGCGACATTGAACCCACCTGCTTGGACTGACCAATCTTCGTCATCTGCTTGAACGTATACTGAAAGTGTTTGATCTTTTTCTAGAGGTAAGACGCTCCCACTGTTTAAGGTGATACGTTGTGGTGGGTACGCATCTTTTGCATAAAGACCTTTTGTGTGCAGCTTATCACCGTCTTTCACAATATGGATGGTAACTCGCTCCTGACTGCAATCTGATAGAATAGCATTTGCTGTGACCAAGTAGATACCATTTCTTTGTACAGTGTACATTCCACCTGTGGTGTTGAAGGCGGCAGTGAAATCATAAAGTCCTCCATCACCGTGCGATTTCCATGGATAGAGCAGTGACTTGTCTTTTGTTTCGAATTTGATAAGGTCTTTTAATCCAGCATGAAAGCCAGGGTGAACTGTTGGTGTTTGGATAGCACTGAAAGTTGAATCTCCTCTGACGAGGATGCTTGATGCATTGATACCAGTGAGAGCAACTGATAAAGGAGTTGTTTTGTCCAACTGTAGCACTGCCACCATGTTGATGGTGAAATAACAATCATTTGTGCAAACCTTCACAGTTTTACTTTTGAAGACTGAAAATTCTCCTTTGTAAAAGACAAGGGAGATTGATGGGTCAGGGGATTGTGTTTGGACTTTGAGGAAGATGTTGGCTGAAATATAATAAATACCATGGCCATCCACTCCTTCAATGCTGAAACTTTTATAGTCTACCAGAGTTGATTGCTCCAGATATTCATATAAAGAGTTATGCCCAGTGTAGTTCCAATGTTGCAAAATATTGTATTGAGAAGCTTGGATGTTTGTTAATGTGTATTGGTCAGTGTTGTGGAGATCTGCACGATATCCGTTGACATTTGATGCAGAAGGTTTGACGAGGAGAATTGAGAATGTAGTGTTGCCAAGGATTTGAATGTCTTCATCATTTACCAAGAGAAATTTGACAACGGCTGTTGTTTTGAAATACAACATCTCAGTAATTGAGTGCGTGGTGATTTCATTGGCTGCATTGGTGTATGGATGGTTTGTTATCATTTCATCGTCAACCATAATGTGAACTTGGAATGATGTGTCTTTGGCGGATGTAACAATCAAATTGATGCTGAGAAAGTAAACACCATCATTGGGAATCTGGATGTGAGAAATCCCTTGGCGAAAGTTTGAAGCGCTGGTGAACTGACCTAAATATTTTTTGGACCATGGTCCGATTATTTTATCTTTCATTTTGGAGATTCTGAAGACAAAGGTGTCGCGTGATAAAGTGAATAAGCAGCCTGGGATGGTGGAGATATCGTCATGGAAACGAATGTGTAAAAAACTCCCTTTAAAGACATCGATTCTTCCATCAGAAATCATTTGAATATTGATTGTATCACCAACGAAAAGTTGAAGATATCCAGTGGCTTCCAATGTATCTTCAAATAAAGATCGACTTTCTGCTGTTAACGTATTTTCGTCAGTTCGAGAATTGATGACGGCTTTTACCGATATGTGACGATTTGAAATAAATTTCATGTCGATCATAAAAGAAACAAAATAGATTCCAGTCTTTTCAATAGATAATGTGCTTCGAGATACGTCAAAATGACCATCTAAAGAAAAGGGAACAAGCAGGAAGTTAATAGATTCTTAATAAGTAATCGTGAACCCTTTCCGGTTGTGTCCTATCGTGAACTGGAAAGACTTCATGGTCCAAAGTAAAAACGAAAAAGTAAAGTGATAATCGGACAGAGAACTCAATGAACACAAGAACATGGAAATGGGAACGAGTTGACGAAAAGGGCCAACACGACATACGTTGGTTGTATTGTCCAGGTTGTGTAGTGAAGGCTTGCCATCCTTTAATTATGTACCATGTATTGAGAATGCCAGAATTTTGATCAACTCCGGTCATTCCGCTGAATCCATGTTCCGGATACGATGCTAGAGAGAAAAACAGAAAACCACATGACTTTTGATAGTGAAGAAGAATTGTTCTTGAGATGGTTAAGACAAAGTTGATTTTAAGTGGAAACGGAGTTGATAAATGAAAGGGAATCAAGCCTTCCATTACCATTATCATATTTAAATTATAACCGGACGGATAATATTTTTTGTACAGCTTAGGTAATGGAAGGCTGGATATCGCACGGCGTTAAACTTTTTAAGAGGAGAAGCTTCGAATAGTAAAGTTTAGAGGGTTTGAAACTAGCCTCGTTCTGAGATCAGTAGACACGCGATCAAGGGAATATAAATACAGGAATAATATAAGTTTGAGATAGAGAAGATTGTCGCTTACCCTTTTCGAACGCACGGGCCACTGGGTGGCCCATAGATTTTAGCGCGATTTCTGCCATTATCCTGCCCGAAAAAGGGTAGTGGTTTTGGATTATGGATATTAGATAAATTTTCCGTAATGTGCTTCAAACCGCTTGTTTTTATCGTATTTTTAAAAAACGTTATCAAGTTACCAAGTTACCAAGAAAATGGCTGCAGTAAGACGTGTTTATACTGATATTGATGAAGTTCTTGGTGTTGAGCGGGATTTACTTTGGATCTAGAAAAGCTTTTGATCTGGAATTTTTTTGTTCATTCAGGGTTATATTTGTCTATATCATATCCAAATTTCATGGTCAAAGCTTTATTTTTCTCTATTATATTTTTTATCTCAAAGTCAAAATTTTCAAGTCGGGTTTCTCGGTCACGTGACCTTGTAAATTTAAAAAAGATTTTTTTAGATTTTTCTGAAAGCTTATTTTATTAGGAAAAAAACGAGCTATTACTTTTTGTTATACCTGTTATGGTTCACTTTTTATCGCCACTTAAGTAAAGGTCTTCATTCTTTAATTGCGTCATATAGCCGATTTTATATGCGTCCGGAAAGGGTTAACAAGACATAGAACACTTTAGATTATGCAATCTTATTTTAAACAGACGGACGGACAGACAGTCAGAGAATCCATCCAAAAAACGTCCTCGTAACATTACCAAAATTAAAAATAGCATCGACTCATTATGTAGGAGTTTGCAAAAAAACAGGTTTACAAAACGATACTGTCCAAACAAAAACAATTAGCTTGTTGATTACGATGCAAAGACCCCAGTGGTTCCACTATACCATAGTCTAATACACACTGTTGTTATACAAGTCAGATTTAAAAACGTAACATCATGTAACTCCTTTGTACAGACATTTTTTCTTTCATGTGACGTGTCATTTTTCAGTTCTTTATTAAGAACGAAGAAAAGAAGAACATGAAAATCACACTGGATAAGAATTGTTCAAATATTATTTTTCTACTACTCTTGTAAATTTTAAGTAATTTTTAGAGCAATTTAAAGACTTAATATAAAGGTGAGCAGGGAAAATTGGCAAGTTTTTGTCCTCACTCGCATCTTTAAAATCCTGTTTTTGTCTCTACTCTCCGTCATAATCCAGCAAAAAAGTCTTTAAATTGCTCTAAAAGATTTTGGCATTGGTGAAATTACTTGAAATTTTCATGAGTGGTAGAAAATTAACATTTGAACAATTCTATCCAGAGCATTTTTTCATCAGTTAGGAATACTCTAATCTCTAATTGGAAATAATTGCTGTTTTGGAAACCTATTTCCAAAAACAGCAATTTTTTACGTAATTGCTGATTCAGCATTTTTTTATGTCCTTATAAGGAAATACTGGAACTAAAACTTGAATAACTTCCCCAAAAAAATTTTCCGCATTAAGATTCTCAATGGAATGGTTACTAGTTAAAAAACTTAAAAATCTAATAAAATAAAATTTATATTTTTTTCAAAGAGCTTAACAAGTGGAAGTTGTGCACAAAAATTGTTATGACCCCCGTATTTGAACACCCCTGATTTTCAAAGAAGACAAGAAAACGTTTTCAAACTATGTACATTTAAAAACTCTTATTACGAAAACAACCATAATGGCTTTCTAGTTCGACAGGATATGGTTTGTTGACGAAGAGTAACAAAATGTACTATGAAATAATTACAGAGTTGCTTTAGCAGCAGCAAGGAGATATGGAAAATTATGGAGTGCTTGGATTAGACGATAAAGGAAGATTGGACACTAATTACGAAATTTGGATTTGAGCTTGAATGCAAAGATTTGTTGACTTGTTAATGAGCTAACGGTCTTAAAGCTATGAGGGCCCCTCAACTGATTTAAGGGTTTAGGTGCTTATGTTTATGTTTATGTTTGACCTTATGTCCTTATGATACTTCATATTTATTTGTCTTTTCATTTTCTGAATTACCATAGTATGGCTTATTTCTTAGGATTTGATGATATACACTAACATTTGATGATTTCCATTGATTCCAATCAGTGGGTTGGGTAAAGTATTTGAAGCTTTAAAGAAGTTCAATCAACAGGCTAATTGAACTATTCTTTAGTAGATTGCAGCAAGAGAAGTTGAAAAAGGTTAAACTGCTGTATCAGTGTATGACTAAACCTTCTTCTTTGAAGTCAGAGCTCAAATGAAGAAATTACGAGAAAAACTTTGTTTATTACCCAAATCGGCAAATATTTCCAAAAAAGGCAATATCACTTTTTGCTGAGTCAGCAATTACACAAAAACATATTGTGTTTTTGGAAATATTTACCTGAAACAGCAATTATTTCCACTTCAAGACAGTGTTCCTAACTGTTCATGTTCTTCTTTTCCTCATTCTTAATAAAGAACTGAAAGATGACACGCGACTTGAAAGAAAAAACGCACTTACGCAGGAGTTACATGGGGTAGGAATGATTATAAAAGTTACAATTGCAGAGAATTTGTGCGAGTTTCATCTGGGGAATAGATTTAATTAAAGATTTTTGTTTTCCTTTCATACTACGATTGGTCTATAGCGAAAGAGAATTGCTTTCACACCATTGGAATTTGTGAATGTTTCACATCGTAATAAACATGATGAATATTTTCATGTTATAGCATTGTTTTATAAACCTGACCTTTCTGAAAATTCCTTCATATTTAATGGATGTCTTGTTGTGTTAGCAATCTTAAGAGGACACGTTTTTGGATGGATTCTTTGACTGGCGCTAAGCCGAGATCACAAATAACTTGTGTTCGCGTCGTTCAACCAACGGATTAGAAAAGGTGGATTAACTTCTCTCGTTGCTCCCAAGAGAGATCCATTGTCTTCCCATTGTTACAAGA
>JAUJPO010073974.1:0-11419 GCA_032270745.1 Tiaropsis multicirrata
TAATTTTTGTTAACAAAAGCTTATTCAATTTGACATGTTAGCACGCCAAAGTTTTCATGAGATTTTAACAAATTACGCCATAGTTATTGTTTTGGACACCAATTTGAATTTTTATTACATCATTCAGTAGCCCTTTCAATGTACTACAGTATCAGATCATAAAAATCATTTTGATCAAAACAAACGGATAAACAATCCAGAAAGAATTTTCGTTAGATAGTCCAAAGCCCTATGTGTACCCTTAAAATGGTCTAAAAACAACAAAAACCAGCTTTTAGGGTTCATAATAGTGGAATGATTTAATTTGGCGGTTCGTAACAAAAAGGAAAAAGTTCAAATGAAGAGTGACATCATAATAATATCTTTATTCAATAAACTTGAGAGGTCTTTGAACTAACCATGACTAGCCCTATAGGTGGTTACTGTGTTGCTACATGGCCTACTTAATTGTTAAATATTATTTTAACTTTAACTTTCTGTGACTAAGATCTTATATTTATTGTTAAAGAAAACATTTTAGAAAATCTGCTATAGATCCATGTTACCTTAATGACGGATAGAAACCTTTTCTTATGTCTCTCACTCACTGTATTAAAATTATTATTAAGCTTTTGTGACTTTCAGGGTAAATATTATTCTTTTGGAGATGTTATATGTCGTGTGTCAAACACTTGTCTACTGTACTGTAGTCCAAGCCTTCAAAATACTTCGTTTTATTCAAAGTTATTTGCTGTGTTGATATCATCATCAAGGCTTTGTCTGAAAGCTTGTTAGCATGATTTTGGTTATCTTTGAATTGTAGTTTAGCGAGTCACCATAGAGGGTTGCCTACTCAACACGAATGTTTACAATAAGTTAGCAATATCTCAATATCAATTTCGACATTTTTGGCACTTCTCTAGCCTTCACTGATTGGAATGTCATTTTAGCAAAAACCTCTTAGAAAAATTCTTTGGACGTAGACTTCACTTCGATTACGTTTACAAGTAGTTTTGAAGAGTTTTTCTGGCTGATACAACAACTGCTGCACGTTTTGAGGTTTCACTGCATCATTTCAAAAATTTACTTATTTAGTCATAACTTTTATTTACCAAACTCCTTCAATTTGAACAATATGGTTTCCAAGGGAACTTAAAATTTTTTATTAAGATATGTTTAATTTTCACAAGTTCATAACAACTTGTTTAGAGATTTTTCCTTACACCAATAAATTTTCCTTTTGCAATTTGCTATGCACTCCATAAATCTAATACAAATTTCTTCTTTTTCATTTTGTTGTTGTTGTGGGCGGTTGTGGTCAGATAACACGTACCCAGCAGGCATAGAACGTTATTCCAACATTGTTTCAACATCTAAATTACGTTATCGCGTTGTGAAACAACGTAGTTTGAACGTTATGGAGTCGTTTGGCCGTTGTAAAATAACATTCTATGCCTACCACTGGGTATTGGTGGCGGGCATTCTATGTATTTGGCAAAGGTTTTGGAATTTTACAGAGCTCAAATAATGAATCAATAGTCCCTAACAATCTCGTCCCTTTGTTCATCCCTGCAAATTATGTTTTTGGTCAAATAAACCAGTCTATTTACCCAGATGAGTTATAGTCTTCTGAGTTTTATTTGCCTAGTAAACGTTTTATCAACCTTCAAAAAAAAACTAAAAAGGCAAATGTCAACTTTTGCCTTTTCATCATAGACTTGTATATCTTTCTAATCTCTTGTTTATTTTATTGTTTTCATAGGAACCCTTTGTTGTGGTGAATAGAAGTTTGCTTTTGCTTTTCATTTCTGAAGAAAAGACGAGTTCTTTGTGAAGGAATGGCTTATTCATCAACCAAATTCGCTCTTGATAAGAAGCGCACTGGAAGCGAAAACATCAAAATGAAACACAAGGTTAGAGATTATTTTGCCTTTTTTATCTTTATAATCTTTATGTTTTGGCTATTTCAGCGGTAGAAAAATTCGGTATTACTCGGTACTTTTAGACAGGAGTCGTTTATGGCGTGATTTTATTCGATACGGCATAACTTATGAGCGGGGTAGTTTGCTTAAACTATATATTCTTGTAATCTTGTAGTCAATAAATTTTCGCGTACATAGACTTCCCTACTTTATCATTCTAGATGCTAGATGCTAGATTACTCGGTATTCAGTTTTCTCGATATTTGGTATTTTGCTAGGCTTGAAATATGGTGTTTTCTAGCTGCAGGGATGAGTTAAATTTCGGACATAAGTTTGTAGACTTTAACTGCCCTTTTAACCCTAATCAATTCGAATGCTTTTGAAAACGGTCTGTTGGTAGGTGGTAGCAATTGCTGACCTTATTTATATCACCTCTGGAGGAAGGAGCACATTTCTTAAAGTCTACAGACCTTTTGACCCGAGTTTATTTGGGTGTAGCCTCTCAGCAATCTTATTGGTGACTTCTTGAAATAATAATTTTTTTAAATGCTTCGAGCAAAATCCTTTATCTGTTGTGTGAAACTGCGCCTACACTTCACGGCCTCGTGCAACATAAAAAACCTTGATTTTTCTTGAAACATGAGACAACATAATAGTCTGTATCGATAAAAAAAATATTAATATTCGAATTTCTTTTCACAACCTCAACAAGAAATTTTTTGTATATATCGTGATCCACCGCCTGGGTTTTACAAGTAATCACTTATTTCGTAACTTAAACTTCTGTCAAATCACGAATTTAAGTCGTCAAAGTTTAAATATACATAGGGCCGTGGAAGTGGACGTTCTTAAAATTAGTTTTAAAAATTTCAATTTTGTTTGTCTTCTTTTGTTTACGAGTACACTCTCTTTTTTGTAAGAGATAAATCTGGGATAAGCCTCGCCTGTTCTTATTCTTTTTTGCGAATTTAAGCTCAAATTGCGGTTCTTATTTTTTGAAAAGAATTTTAGAAGCTCTGTAGTTTTTCTATATATCTATATATTAGGATTTCTTCATAGAAAAGGGAAAATAAAGATAAAAAAGCAAAAACAAGTACTGTTCTTATAAAATAATTGTTCTTATTTTTTTGCCATTTCTCAGCCTCGTTGTTCTTATAAAAATTTTCTTATAAAAGAAAAACGTGTGTTAGCTACTATTTTATATCCGACATTGCCAACCTGACATTGCGTACAAAAATCAAAATTTCTAAAAAGCAACTCTGAATCTGGGCTCTGAATGTTTCTTTCTAAACATTCATTGGCATTGGAGAACGTTCTGCTTTCCTCCAAGAGAAGCACTTTTGAATTTACTTCGACAGTGAATTGTTATTTTTGTAAAATATTGTAATAATGTATGATGCTAAGTATTTACTATCCGTCTACTCAAAATCCTCTACGGAGGAACAACTTTTGAACCTTAATTGAGTAAATTCAGTAATTAACCTCTATCAGTCATTATAGTGTTACAATGAGATGTTTTAAAATAAAATGAGTCATTTTGTGGTCTGGCCAGCGCCTCCTATTCATTTCCGTGAAGAAAATAAAGTTTTGTCGATTGTGATATACAACTATGGCCCCTAAAACGCAGGTTTGTTGAAATTTAAGATTTCCTGACAATAGAGAGGGTTATAAAATGTTCTTTTGGATTAGTTTGTTCAGTATCAATGTTTTCATTGAGGACAAAACGTTTTTGATGCTAAAATATTTTTATCTGGCAAATAATTAGGGGTTAAGTAACGAATGACGAGCCAAAAATCAGTAAAATCAGCTCCTATTTGATTCTACAAACCGAAATATTAGAAATAACTTAATGGGGTATAGGTACATTCTTACATCCAATTAGTGGGGTCACTAGAAAAACGCTACCTGGCTTTGAGCAAAGAAAAAATATACTTAAAACTAAGAAAATTCAAATTCAACGTTTGAGAAAGATTGAGGAGGTGCTGATGTCATGTTTAACACCAAAAAATAGGAGATTTTTCAAATTCGCCCTTTTGGAGAACTGTTTGAAGTTTGACCAGTTTTTTAGGGGCCAGAAACTGTACACTTTTTTAGAACTTGTTTTGTGACCATTCCATCTATCTGTTTGTTTGGTCAACCATATCATAGTAGATAAATAGTAGTCAGAGGTAGATTTGAAGGTTCATTTAGTTCTCCCAACGTACTACTCAGTGACCCATTGGTCACTCCAGTGGAAAAATTGCTCAAAAAGGCTCATTTTTTCGCCACCAGTGGAGAATCTAGTCACGCCAGTGGAAAATCGGATGGTCTCTCTTGCCCAAGTGGTATATAAAACAAAGAACCTTCCATTCTGAATATGACGAAAGAACATAATGGATCTTTATGGCTCAATTAGAAAAACCAAACCAAACCAGTTCGAATTTTGAGCTTTTAGGACCCACACAGACAGGGTTTAACCCACACTGGCTCATCATTCAACGGGGTTGTGATTCCGCTGAAATGTCGAAATGTGGAATAGTGTTACACCATGTCGTGTAATACACACAGTTGACTTTTATAGCATCTGTTCCTCCGTCCCTAAGAAAAGAATCATTAGAGAGTTCCTCATCAATTGTTATTTCGCACCAGAAGTTGCTTTACAAATGCATGGTAACATTTTGAACGCTTGGCTTTTTAATATTTTCACAAACGAAACATGCATTTCTTCAAAAAATTTATACGGTAAAAGAACTGAACGTGACTGAAAGAGTGACTCTGAGACGAATCATACTATAATTCAAAGAGAAAACGTCAAAATTGACATCTCAATTACATCCTTTTTTTTCTTTTCTTTCCATTCCATTTATTTCCGTATTCCATCACCACCACCATCGTCATCACAAAATGATGACTTATCTTTATATCTATATTTGGTAAAAAGCAAATTGTATATCCTGCAGTAGCTCTAAACGACGTCAAACATTTTGATGACTTCTTTACATCCGTAAAACATTTCCTCTCCCCTGCTCTTCAAACACACTTTGAATTTATTTCATACAACCTTTTGATGGGCTTTTGCTTTAGTAAGTGTGTTCATTCTTTTCTTTCTAACCCATCAACCATTGCGGTGGTTTTTCCTTTAATATCTTCCTACAAATTTGGTTATCAAGTTCAATTCTTTAGTTAATAGTTTGTCGAGGGTGAAGAATAGAACAACTCGCAATTCGGTTTTGTATAAAAATAATTTTTTGTATTGCTAGGATATAGAGAGAAGAAAATTTTGAAATTTATAAATTGAAAGTTTTGAAGCCAAAATGCAGATCAAAGTCAAAGCTGATAAAACACCAAAAGTAAGTCAGAATTCTAAATTGAAGTGTAAGGCGTGTGGAGTGCGTTTCTCATTCTTTTTTCGCCGTTGATTGAATGAGAAATGTATTATCATATAATTTTATAAATGTTATTTGATCGTCGGGAATTTATTTTCTAACAAATTTGCCTACTGGTATAGACTAGTAACTGGTCGTTGATTGAACACGCTCACTAAATTTGCTCTGAATATGTTAGTCTACTGACACGGTTCATATTCTTCTATAATCATTTCTCAGTTCGATTATCAAAGTCTTACGATTTTTCCCAATTATCATTAAAGCCAATTTGCCAGTATAAAAAGTAGCACTCCGGTCGAAGAGTCAAAAGTGGGCTGTGATTGCAAAACGTTTGCAGTTTTTTCAACTAATCAACAACAAAAACAATAACGTTGATTATACGAGCCAATTAATATTCTTGACGACTCGATGAGCCACAACAAAGACGCGACTAGGTTTTATCATATTTAGCAAACTTTCAGATTTTTAAGATAATGGTTTACCAAAAAAATCATTTATAATTATGGATCAAGTTCCCAAATTCCTTGTTATTTACCAAATTGGCTTGGAAAAGGGTTTTCTAATGGTCCGAGATTTTTAAACTTTATGTAGAAAGGTAAGCCATTAGATTTTATCTTAATTCATTAAAAAGCGACGTTTTTTCCATGCACAGCTTCCATTGCCTTACTGTACTGTCCAATAGAGACAAAGCGTTTTTCCAACGTTCTTCCAACGTCCAAATATTATTCTGACGTTGAAACTCCCTCCGTCAAACAGCATGATCAAAGTAAGTTTTAGTTAAAATTATCTAATTTGTCCTCTTTATTTTTTTTTCTCAATTCATATAGACCAATGTGAAAGTGACCACAGTGGATGCTGAGCTTGAGTTCCCCATCGCTAGCAATGCAACCGGCAAACAACTGTTCGATCAAGTCGTTAAAACTATTGGAATCCGTGAGATCTGGTTCTTCGGTTTACAATATGAAGACTGTAAAGGCTATACGGCTTGGTTGAAACTGAACAAAAAGGTATCGGCACAGGACATCAAACGAGAAAGTAAAGAAGCACCTTACGAGTTCAAATTCTTAGCTAAATTCCATCCTGAAGAAGTCGAGGGGGAGCTAATCCAAATGATCACACAAAAACTGTTCTTTTCGCAAGTCAAAGAAGGTGTTCTCGACGAGACTGTTTACTGTCCACCGGAGACTTCAGTGCTGTTAGCTTCGTACGCTATGCAAGTTAAATACGGCGACTATGACGAAGCTTCGTATAAAGTGGGTGATTCGAAGGATAAATTACTTCCAGACAAAGTAAAAACACAACATAGTTTGAGCGATGCTGAATGGGAGGAACGAATCATTCAATGGTGGAAACAATTGAATGATATGATGAAGTAAGTACTTTCCCAGTTCCGTAGTCACAAAAAAAATATTTGGGCGTGGACCCTGAGCCCTAAACCTGAATTCATCTACATCATCCACGATCATCCAGTATTCTCTTATAAATTTGGATTTATTCAATTGCCTTCCACTCACCTATTTTTACATAACGCAAAATTTACGTCAATGCTACATCAAAATTATCAATAAACAAGAGCATCAGTGCCGGGATATGTGGTAGCCCTGGGTTCAATTCCCTTGTTCTTCTTATTCTATTTCTTCTACTTAGATGATATTTAACGGATCAAGCTCTCAAATTTCTTGTCATTAACACCGTTGACTTGAAAAAGGGTTCTTAAAGATCCAAAAATTCTGCTTCCACAATTTGACCTTTTTCTTAAATAGAAGCACTGAAATGAAAATTGGCTGTTCCAGAAATAAACATTTCCTCACAATTTACCCCTGGACACTTTATATTTTGACCCGAGGACAAGCTTTAATTTGACCCTCGGAGATTCACAGTTGCCCCCGGACATTATCAATATCAAGTTACCGCCAGACACATATATTTTCTACCATCCTCTCCCTCTGGACAATTTCTTTCTTCTAGAACAGAATCTGTTTGAAAAATGTTCATTCCGTCCGACTACTAAAGTCTGTTGCAAAAAGATTGTCACCATAAACAATTAAAGTGTAGAAACCATGGTGAAACCAAAGAAACTAATACTAATACTGTCCTGGATTCTTCATAGGAGCGATTTTTACTTTTTAGTGTCGGACGTAATGTAAACATTTTTCACTGACCCAAAAGCTCATAAGAAGCAAAGTATAGAAGTTGTATTTAATGTTTTCTTTACCTTCTTCATTGCAGAGAAGATGCGCGTGTTGAATATCTCAAAATTGCACAAGATTTGGAAATGTACGGTGTCAACTACTTTGAAATCAAGAATAAGAAAGGATCAGAGCTCTTCTTGGGTGTCGATGCCTTGGGTTTGAACATCTACGAAAAAGAAGATCGCCTTACACCAAAGATTGGTTTCCCTTGGAGTGAAATCCGAAATATTTCTTTCAGTGACAAACGATTTAATATCAAACCCATTGACAAAAAATCACCTGTAAGTCTCTTTTAGCAACCTCGTACCCAGGGCTTTTTGACATTAGAGACTCGACGCTTAGGTTGGCCTTCTCTGTTTCTCATTTTTTCCGGCGTGGCCGCCGTCGGTTCGCCCTGGAATCGAGGTTGCCATCTTAAGTTAAACATAAAAAATCTACTTGACTAAGAAATGCGATTTTTCAGTGGATTCTCTCAAGTGATTCATGATATTCATTACGTCATTCTTTCTACGGAAGAAGCTTCAAAAGAAATCAGATGTTTGCTTCTAGTTTCATTGTCAAAACTAGTGGCAAACACCTGGTTTTGTATGGATGACTAAATAATGGATATCATGAATTCAATAAACCACCAAGGTCCACAAATTTGAAAATGTGTAAAATAGTCCAGTAGAATTAGCCTGAAACCTGGACAAAATTCCCAACAAGCTGAAAATTTGCACATAGGTTCCCTAAGGTTTACTGAGTTACCAAAAAGAGTGGTTTTAATTATCAACACAAATAAAGTTTTTTGATTAATTCTATGCGGATAGCTTTTTATCGTGGCTTGGATCACGAGATATTATCGTTCGGCTTTTTAACGTTTTAGCCAAACGTTAAATCTCGTAAACTCCAAGCCACGATAAACATTCCAATAAGTCTATGTCAAAGGTCCTACAAATTCAAGCGTATTTAAACCTTTTCACCGCTCTCTCTCTCTAGGATTTTATCTTCTACGTCACTCGACTACGAATCAATAAACGCATCTTATCCTTATGCGTTGGTAATCACGAACTGTACATGCGCAGACGAAAAGCCGACACCATCGAAGTTCAACAGATGAAATCGAAAGCGCGCGAAGAGAAAGAGTCACGACGCGCCGAACGCAACAAATTGAACAAGGAGAAACAAGCGCGAGAAGACGCGGAAAGAGAAAAGAAAGAGTTGGAAGATCGTCTTAAAAAATTTGAGGAAGAAGCCAGGTAAATTAATTGTGATAGATTTCGTCGATATTTTACATGAAATAACTGTAAAGTTAAATTGGATATGCTACATTCTGTACCAGAGTATTACAATACCTCACATTTATCGTTCGTTAATTTGAATTTTCCGCAGATATGGGGTCTGTGTACATAAAGGTATGCTATGGCTATGGCGTGTCCAAAGAATTGTAAAAATGACCATAACCTTTTGCATACCATTAAACCGGTGGAAAATGCAACAAAGAAAATAGCTGAATAAGAAGGCCAACATATTGTAGTTTTTACAACGGTTTAAAACTATTAGGTAAAACTTTACCTCTAATTGCTTTCTGAGCCAGGATTTGAGAAAGTTTGAGCAAAATGCTTAATATTACCGTCGTCAGTTGCTTCTCATCCTCTAACGAAACGTCCTTCTTATATCATACGTCCAACGGTTTTAGTATGGTTCTGCAAACCAGACTATGGACACGCGAATCTTTGTAGTCAATTGAGCTGAATTAAGCAAGAATATATTAGAGCGTAGCTTGTTAAAAATTTGGTCTGCAGAAGGTTATGGTAAACTCTACAGTTCTTTGGACATAACCTGCCTCGAGAAGTCCTTCTATTATTTCCATGCAATCATTCTCCTCTGCTGTTATGATATGAGCTAAACAGAAGAGCGAGAAAATCAACCTATGAGTGTTGAACGAATAACCTACGTTCTGGTTTGCTGTAAAAAAAACATTTTAGCATTTAAATTTTCAACGGCCACGTCTCGATTAGCTCACAAGACTCAAGGTATAGGCAATTTGGCATGTTTGGAAAGACCTTTACACGCCAGCTAGAAAGAAAGTTTGCCAAGCTTTGTATTTTGCATCAAGTCTTAATTAGATGATGTATACGGGATATGATTAAAACGGCATTTTCATTCTTTATTCGCCGCTAAACCAAAGAATTTAAACATCTCTTCTCAGGTTAGCACAAGAAGCACTCGACAAAGCAAGAGCAGAGGCGGAAGAAAAAGAAAGAATGCGACAAGAGGCGGAACAAGAGGCCGCCCGTTTGGAACAATTGAATCAAGAAGCTGACGAAGAAAGAAAAATGTAAGAAAAGATAGGTCATTTGCAAAGCTTTTCCAGAAAGAAATCCGTACCCCTACTGTTGAGGATATGGGATAAGACCTTCTTACAACGTCCCAATAACGTTCTGACGGTCGAACAACATTCAGCACCTACTATGTTCGTATTATAGAGAACTGAAATTAATGAATCATTTTCTTAGACTTGAAGAACAAGCAGCAAACGAAAAAATTGAACGTGTAGAATACGAGCAACGGTTGGAAGCCGCTCGTTTGGAAGCAGAGACTCGTGCAGCACAGATCGAAGAAAAACAGAAAGAAGCAGAGAGACTACAACAGGAATTGGCTGAATCACAACAGCGAGAAGAAGAACAAAAACAAGTATACTCGAATGTCTTTTCTAATTATTTCTTTCACCACGTACGGGTAAGGCCTAAGGGCTCAGATTCGTTTCCATTCCTCGGCCATCTTTTACCGCCTTCCAGGTGGCTTTCAATATAATAAGGTATTAACAATGGCCACTCGAGATTTAAAACCCTTAAACGTGATGACTAGCTTGTTCCATATACCGGTTCTTGATATGATATCAGTGAGGCTAAATATCCGAGAAAGACCACGACGACGGGCTGGTCTATACAGCCTATGCTCTAAATAGAGCACATTTCTATTATAGGCTAGTCCATGAAGCAAGGTAGATTTCACTTTTGAAAAAATACCTCTTTTGTTAGAACGAAAGTTTTGACGATTTTCCGTTCTAAAATAAGTGCGCAGGCTAAGTTTAGCCTGCTACCCGGACTAGCTTATAGAAATGTGCACTATCTAGCTCATAGTCCACCAAAGCACCGTTAGTCGTCGTGTTTTATCTCGGAGACTTAACGTCGCTATTCCTATAGCATCCACTACTCAACATTAAAACAATCGATTTTAGATTTATGATGGTTCTCGGTGATAACCTTTGTAATAACTTTGTAAAAACATTGTAATACTAAGTGGAAAGTGTAATTCTAAGAATGTTCTTGCCCAAAAGTTGAAATAACATTTGACCCGTCCTCATTCTTTTTTTAGGAATTACTGAAGATCATTTCTACACCACCAGCAGCTATGGTAGAAACAGATGAACGTGACGAAGATACTGAGAATGTTGACCAAGATTTTGAAGCTGGCGAGAATGATGACAGAGAATTAGAATATTCCTCTGCTGCTGATAAAAATGATATGCTTCGTGCTCAACTCAAGGTAATTCAAACGCTGCTTAAATGCCATATTATTTCTAGTTTATGATATCCATTTCATAATGTTTTATATAGATTTAGAGAACTCGAACTCGAACTTGAACTCGAGGAAAATGGCCCTCGACTCCAGGGCCCAAATGATTCTCACCGTAGAGTGGGTCCGGTGACCGTGTACTGAAAATATAGGAAGTCATTTATATCCAGCCACGCGTCCATCAGAAGTCTCATAACAGAGAATCAAATTGACTGGCCATGACATATTTTTAGCATATGATCTAATTTAAATTTTTTTTTGATTTTTTATAGTCCCTCGGAGAAGAATTGAATTTAGCAAGAGACGAATCAAAACTGTCGCGAGAAGATTTGTTGCACGAGGGTAATTTGAAAGAAGGTCGTGATAAATACAAAACACTGCGACAAATTCGACAAGGAAA
>JAUJPO010073985.1:0-11417 GCA_032270745.1 Tiaropsis multicirrata
AGTTTGCCATTGTAATATTATTGGTCGGTTTGGCTTGCGTCTGTTACGGTAAGCTCATTATATTAATCAACTCCTGTTTACACGGGACGAAGGAAGTATTGTATAAAATGAGATTATTGGTGTTAAGATTGAGATGGAGATTGTAAATCACAGTAAATAATGCATTCAAATATGCGGAAAGTTGTCAATGTTCAGTGTCGGATAAAGGAGGTAGGCAAATGCGACGTCAAAGGGTTAAAAAAGCTTCTTTTGTCAATTGATGAAAAATAATTGTTTTTTGTTTGTTTTGCTGACATCACACTTACTATTTTGTCAACAAACAAACAAGACATGGTAGAATGTTTTGATAACAATATTAAACAGGAAGTACACCTACAAGTAGTTGTCTGAATCATTTACTGACACATTGATCTTAAGGTTAAGGCCTCTCCTCTTCATCTTTCCAAGGATCTTTCATGCGCACCGAGAGGCGTGGAATTCCTTTCAACTTCATCTCTTCCGGTTCGACTCCAAGATCAGCGGAGCCGTTTGCTCCAGGATCACCTTCCTTATTATCTTGAATCAGCATTTCTTGTCCATATTAAATTTCATGCGTTAAAAGGCTGAAATTTTGTTTGAGCATATTTTAAGTTTAATTGACAGAAAATTTATTTGTTTGTAAAAAGATTTTGTTGCTTGGAGACATACAAGAATATTATTCACCCTAAAGTTGAGTTGCCGAAAATATCTATCATCACTACATAGGTTCGTGGAGGAATATGGGCATACACGTTTTTTTATAAGGACAAAGTATATAAGAACATAAAGCTTTGAGACCAAAAATGCAAAAATAGCAAAAATTAAGAACATTTTTTGGCTTAAACCACTCATGATGTTGTTATATGGGACCTGGGGGGATTGTTGTTTATACTGGCAACAAAATTATAGGAGAGACTACTCAAGGGAATGAGAAAGCTTGTAGGGGAGGGGGGTACTTGAGCAAAAATGGTTGCTGGGTACGTGCGGACCCTAAAGGTCGGTTTTTCAACCTTTTCGTAACTTTCAGCTCATATAAACTTAAAATCTCGTAATCTTTTTCAATTTTCAGCTCGTAAACTGAAGATTGTGACAGTCGCAACTGACGAAACTGATGGATATTTACGTTTTCAAAGATCCGCCAAATTCTATGGTCTCGATGTCGAAGTGTTTGGTATGCATGAAGAATGGCTGGGTGGCGATATGGCTAATGGCCCGGGTGGTGGCCACAAGATCAACTTGCTGAGAAAACATTTGAAGAAATATGAGAATGAAGAAGATTTGATATTGATGTTCACTGATAGGTTTGCTTTTTTTCCTTCACTTTCACGGCCCTAAGTTTGAGACAATATTCTACTATTTTTTCAAAAATTATGAAAATTGAATGACCCTTTTAGTTTTTGTGTATTTGTGTTTTTGTAACCTTTGAGACATTTTCGTCTAAAGTACCTTTCGTAACCTCCTCCCCAGGAGGTTTAATTTGTTTATTAACTCGAAAAACGACGTCATAATTGCTTAACTCGAAATTTTGACTCGATTATCCCAGACGACCGTTGTATTGGGGAATATGTTGCTCCTTCTATCTGAATGATCCCTTAATAAGTTATTATGACTTTCCTTTCTTTAGTTACGATGTCGTATTTGCAGATGGACCAGACGCCATTTTGAAAAAATACGATTCACTTAATGCCAGCATTTTGTTTTCATCAGAAGATTTCTGTTGGCCAGACCGCTCATTGGCTGTAAGTTGAATAATATGCTTTAACAAATATTTGCAATGACTTACCGAGCAGACACATGGCGTTTTGTCAACGTTCTTTTAGCGTGCAAATAACGTTCTGACGTTAGAAAAACGTTCCGTGTCTGCTGGGTGACTGAAAGTAAATGTCAAGAATAAAATTGCACCGACCTAAACTGAAGATGCTTTAAAGGCATAACCTCAAAATATGTACAACCGATCCGTATCTCCCGGGATTTTATGCGATCCAGAAATTGGCTTTCAAACCCCCATCGCAATGTAGTGAGAAATTGAGGAAAACCTATACTTTATTACAGAAAAGGGGGCAGGACGGTATTGACGGTATTCATGTGAAAAGATCTTATCGTATACCCCAACCTTACAATACATTTTCATTGATTTTTACATAAAGTTATGTTTTCCATATTCTCAATAGAAAGATTATCCAGCACCAGATGTTGAAAATGGATACAGATATCTATGTTCTGGAGGTCAGTAGTTTCTCATTCTTCATACTCCGATATGACCGAACACCTTGGGAGTAAAGCTCAATGGGGTGAAACTCAAAACTTTTGAACCAACTGGCGGGTTGTGTCAAATTGTAATGTTTTTTCCAGCGGGGTCATATTTTTACTGCGGTTGGCTTTTTTCAATACTGGGTTAAAAGAACATCCGATTTTCCACTTGGGGCAAAAGAATTGGTCTTTTTAAAGTGATTTTTCCACTGGTCAATGAGTTACAGAGACAGGGGATGTAATATGGATATCCATATATGTGTTCATAGAAAGAATCCTTCCTTTGAAAATAAACGAACACTTGTTTAGGACGTATTCCTGAATACAATGCTATAATTTGAAACCTTTAAAACGCATGAAAGTTTTAATAAATAGTAATAAGGTTTTGTTATTTGACTGATACCAGTAGCAGTAGGCTGTACATCGTTTTTACCAAACTTTTCGAGAATTTTATTTGTGAACTTTTTAATCAGTTTTGTTCAACGTCGAGCGGTTATGGTAAGATTTTTGACGTCAACTTTGAAGTCGTTGGAAAAGCTCTTTCTATAAAAGGCGAGGGAAATATTTTTTTTGGGTTTGATACAGACTAGACTAATCCTCTTCTTAAGCTTTCAAAAAGGTTGTTATTACCAAGACACGTTTTTAACCTGAACATCAATTCTTCTCCTTTTCTAGGAATCATCGGACCAGCAACTAAACTTTATGAAGTGATAACAATGGAAGTCATCGAGAATACGAGTGATGATCAGTTGTACTACACACAAATCTTCCTCAATAAAAGGGTTAGTTTCTTCAGTCGTTAATTTATTATCTTTACGTATTCATTACATAACTCATGACGTAACCTCTTCTACGAAAACTTCCCAAAAAGCCGGATGTTTGCCACTAGTTTTATTGTTGGAAATTCAAAACTAGTGGCAATCACCCGGTTTTTTTAGGATGTTTCCGTATAAAAGATTACGTAATGGATATTATGAAGAGAGAGAACAAGTTTACTTGGACGCTTTTATTGTCAATATAGGCGCACTGAGTGCTAGGGGTTGACGTTGACCCTTTCACTCACTTTTCGCTCACTTTACTTTGAGTTTCTGTTTCTCAACCAGATATATTGCAATAGTTTATTACACATTCTTTTGCTGGCTGTTTTTGTTTTCAAGATATAGGGCAGGGGCACAGTCTTTACTTTACTTTTTTTTCTAATATGTGTTAAAATAGCAAAGATATAAAAAGTAATAGCAATTCTGGTATGAAATAGTATATACAAATTTTAACATTTCTACCTTTCTTTCTTAGGCAAAATATAACATGAAATTGGGCAGTTCGAGCGTATTATTTCAAAACTTGAATGGTAACCAAGGTCAGTAAAAGAAAATACCTTAGGCTTGGTCTAAACTGATAAAAATAGAGTGGAATATCCAACCAACGGATTTAACTAGAAAAGTATTTGTCCACCAAAGGGTCCACTGATCAGAGGCGTCCGTGAGAGGTATTCTTGTTATCGTGATGTTAGTGAGCCTCAAAACTACAACCTTTTAATCAGGAACCAGCGCCTAGACTACTAAACTATCAACATACCATTCTTAAGAAAGGGTAGCAAACCCGCACGTGTATCGTAGCATCTAGAGTAGAATAATAATTATAATTGAGTTGAAGACGAATATACAAACTACTGCTGATAAATTTTGCTGCATCGAATAAGATCAGTGTCGTAGACAAAAAATAAACGTTGATCACCTTGGTAACTATATTGCAAACAGTTGGAGTTTTGCTGAGTCATGCATCAGTTGCAATGAAGATACTTATCTCTTGAGCGATATTAAGGTAATGATCTCTTATTTGATATTTTTAAACTAATTTTAGGATCAAATCACCCAGTAAACACGAGATTTTTTCTGGTGTTAAAAGACTTATTTAATCTATGGACAATTTACATTATGCTCGTATCATTTTGTAAAAGGTTCTGTGGGTTTTTTTCAAAAATCTCTGTTAATCCGTTAAAATGCCATAATTTCATAACTTCATTTAACCACTTTTTAATTGAGCTTTTTTTCAACCGGGCTCCAAATAGGGACGCATAGGTCGCAATGCTCCTAGGTTCAAATCCACCGGTCGTTCCAGGACAGAAAAGATCGGACGATCACATTAGATGTCAGTGGCACATGACCCATTAAATATACGCCGTATTCTTTCATTTTTTGTGTATATAAACTGTAGCATTATGATTTAGATTCACTTGCTGAAGAAGAATGTCGAAAATATTCATTTAATGCAGTCGTCATTCTTTTAGTTTTCTGTTATTACTTTACTGCAACACCTTTTAGTTCATCTTGGTTTTTTCTTATTTATAACATGTCCTGACAGGCTTTCCAGCTAGCTCACAACGTTATTCAAACATTCTGTTGGTAAAATCAAATTTAATTAATATTTGAAATGCTCTTCAACAGGAAGAAGAATGGCCAACTATTCTGATTGGTTTATTTATTCCTGACCCATCGCCATTCGTCCAATCATATCTCTAGCATATTTCAAATCAGAGATATCCGAAATCCAAAATTGACATCTTTTTGCACAGTGTGGTAAGTATGTCATAGTTTAAAGCCAATTAACACCCCTGTGTCAGTGACCCACTGAGATCAAAATAATCACCCCCACTGGTCACCTCAGTAAAAAAATTGCTCAAAAATCGGATATTCTCTCTCATCCCAGTGGTAAAACAGAGATTTACAAAGAGCCACCCCACTGAAAAAAATGGTGAAAGAACAATAAATTTTTATGACCCCACTAGACAAACATTAGATTACCATTCCACCAAACAAGTGGGTTTGAAAGATTTGACTTTCAGCCCATTGAGCTTTATTGATATCCACAGAGACAGGGGTCTCAATTTGCCAAAAAAAGAGAAGACATTCCAATCGCCGCCGAATCAAAAATATGCTGCGATTTCGAAATGTTTGTAGTTTTTCAAACCAGTGTTACATAAGTTAATTTTTTTAGACCAGAAAAATTTGCAATGCTTTAGTTTGACAAATAATAAGTTCTGGTCTTGAGTCGAGAAAGAGAAACTTGGCTTTCTAAAACAGTTCAACGAATTGATTCGAGAATCATGTCTCCGAAGGTATTTCAACAGATTTATGTTTGAAGGTTTTTTGTGGAATATTCTTTTGTATCATCATATTCGGGAACTGGTTGAAACTTTATAAAATAATACAAAAAATCCTCAAACATAAATCTATTAAAAGATCCTACATCAGTGTAAATGTATTAATCGTGTAATTTCAGGACCCACATCACAATAAGGATATCGAGGAATGGAAAAACGAGTTTGGTTCCCAATATCGTTCATTTACACTCAAAGGACCAAGAAGCTTTTTGACTGACAAAGAAGGACGCAACATGGGTATAGCTCATTGCCAAAAAGTTGGATGTGATTATTATTTCTCTGTGGACGCGGATGTTACTTTGTCTAATCATGATTCGTTGAAACTTTTGTTGCAACAAAATAGGTGAGATAAAGACTTCTTCTTTTCATTTATAAGACGATTCTATCCCGTCCGTTAAATATTGGGGTTTTCTAGAAATAGTCTATACCCTTGATTGTTGAGGAAGTCGGGCACGTCCAGGGGGTCACTATGGTGAAAAGTCTAGAGGGATATGCGTGATAAAAGAATATCCAGGGGGCATGGCTGCTAAAAATCATATCCTCAACGTTAAAAATCCAGGGGGGGTCCAAGAATTTTGATACGACAGAAAATGACTTCCTGAACATGAAGATACGGGTTTTTTCTGGAACAGCTCAATTATAATCAGGGAAATGTGTCTCAGTGTCGCTGAGTTTGCAAGCCATACAAGGCTGAAGTAGGTCAAAAAACTTTTTATTTTCTTATTAATTTCTTCTTCGATTAGAAGACATGTTTCTATGTTCTCATTTGTTTACCTTAAGGTATGCTTTCATGTTTATGTATGAGTAACTAGTCTGTTACTAGAGAGGTTGTGAACCTGTCAATTTGAGACCAGTTTTCCGTAGTTAAGCATCTTAAACAAGTTTGGAGAATAAAGGATCAGGAGAAGAATTTGTTTGTTTTATTCAGGCGAGTTTTAGAGACTTTTGGCACTAAAGAACGACGTGGTCTCAAATTGAAGGATGGATTCTATGCTAGGGTACTCTGTGTCACAGAATTCTTAGAAAGAAATAATGAGATGGTATATCTTGTTTTGAGTCAGCCTGTACCAAATCCACAAACTAAGACAATGTCACTTTTTTACTTTTTGTTTCTTTCGTATCATCCTGGTTTCTACGGTAACAGCAACAAAATTTCTTTACCAATAGAACATTCTTAACACCAATGCTATCAAAACACGGTAAACTATGGTCAAACTTTTGGGGAGCAATCGGATCGGACGGTTTCTACGCGCGTTCTCCCGACTACATTGATATCGTGAAGAACATTCGACGCGGAGTGTGGAACGTACCACACGTTGCCAGTATCTATCTGGTAAAAGCATCGGTCATCAAAAAAATGGTTGTTAATCCTTTCTATTCGGAGAAAAGAGACCAAGATATGGTCTTCAGTGAGAATAACAGGAAGAGGGTAAGTGATGCGTTGTGAAGTAAATATGACGAGTTTCAAAATGGAGTCTCTTAAAAGGCAGAAAGGTTTATAGCGGTTTTTTTTAATTTTTTTGAAGAATTGGAATATGTTCGGTTACTTTCTTCCAAGACCACCCTTGACTATTAAAAAAAAACATTTTCTTTTTGCCACGCACGGAAAGTCATGTGATATACTTTCCAACCAATAAGATTTAATCATTTCGAGGGAAAAACAAACACTATGTATGGTTTAACTCACTAAAAAATTTTGTTTACTTAAAACACATAATTAATCTTTAGTAAGTGTTCTATTTCCCCCCAATACACCTTTCCCGATGCGAGATGTTTTTTGAAATTTCCGACTTTTTTGTTACAATGTTTGAGTGTTTCACTTTGGTATAATCAAAAGCTGTAAATGAATACAAAATAAATATCTAAAAAGCTCTTCCAGTTTTTGAGTTATTTGAAATTAAGTTTTCTTCAGCGATAGAGAAGAGGTTCTGAGCTCAAATTTTCAGGATTGATTCGTTTTTATAGTGCAATCATAAATATAAATTTCGATGTGATTAGAAAACCTTTAAAAAATAGAAACATCTCGGGAAAGGTGTATTCTGACGTCATGTCGTGGCGAAGATTACACCCCTGAATCAGTACCTCGGTGAAAAATGTAAAAAATTAAGCCCTTGTGAAAAAAACTTAACAGAACTTGAGCAAATTTGGCGATGCGTGTTTTTCTCATCAATAGACCTTTTCATAAATCACGCCACGAACAACGACTTCCTCGTTTTCATACAATTATCAAAGTGATTTTGTTTCACGAGACTCAAAATGACACATCTATCAACGGAGTCAAGTTTTGATATGCTCCCTTGGGATTCAGTTACCATAATTCAAAACGAGGCAGTCGTTGTTCGTGACGTAATTTATGAAAAGGTCTATTGATAAAAACTATGCAAAATCCAAGCCCCACTGCGAAAAGTCGAAATTGAGGACATCGCGTAATCAAAGGTATCTTGAAATATTCCCTAAGGTCTTTTCCTTTAATGATTGTTTGTAAATGTGTAGTCAAAATAACTTGGATCTTTCAGAATTTTGGAGTTACAAACTTAAGATTCATTTTTAGGGTGTATTTATGTATGTGACAAATCTGGAACATTTTGGACACTTGAAAGAAACAGAATCATACACAACCAATTACAAACACAATGAATTGCACCAATTATTCAGTAACAGACTGGTAAGTCATGTTGCGACATAGATAACCAGTGGTGCAGATACAGAAGGTACTCAGATTTTCTGACGGAGAGTCTTGCTTTTTTCCCTATTCCTTATATGGAAGTCAACACTCTCCGCCAAAATGTCTGAGTACGAAGGTACTGCATCTGCTTCTGGGGCAAAGTCTTCAAGATATATGATATATATATATGATTAAGCCTCGAGATGTTGATTCTTTGCAATCAGGAAAAGATTTTGAGGAAAAACTTTTTGAATTTTATATCCTTTATAGTGACTAATGGGTTTCTAGTAGGGTGGTACATTCCCTTTTGACTAGGTACTGAGGTGTTGCCTATGTGACAATCAGCTATTATCATATGAACTACATTTTGGTCAGGACAGACAGATTTCTTTGTAAAGAATTGTGAACGTGAAAGAAACAGAAGCTGAGCTGAGCTGAAAAATCCTCTTGTATATAGCACACGATCAAGTCGGAATCACTTTTGATTAATTATTTAGGTAACATAGTTGGTCAGTACCAAATACATTAACTACCTAAATCAATTCATTAATTTTGTACTTGCCATAACTTAATCTTCTACATTTATTTCGAATTCCTAAGCTATCATACCACCTAATACAAGTTTTTACAATTTTTGAAATATTAATTTATTTATTTTTATTATATTTTTCATTTTATATTTTATAAATAAACTGCATATATTTTATCCATATTTTACAAATATTTCTAGATTAAACTTTATCATTTTTCTAACTTTTTTGTAGAATTTGCGAGATTAGGCATTATTGTCGTATGCAAATACAAAGCTAGAACTAGAACAGAGGCGGATTTAGAAGGTACTCAAAAACAGAGAGTGTTGACTTCCATATAAGAAGGATATGAGCATAATCAACACTCTCCGCCATTGTATCACTAGCTGTATTCTTATGCTTTCGGTTTACTTTTTACAGGATTGGGAAGAGCGTTATTTACACCCACAATACACACAATCTTTGAAAAGGACATCTGAACTTGCTGAGGTATGCTTGTTCATATCATTACAATAGAAACATATTTTCTACAATGTTTAACCTTCGAGGAAGAAATATTACAATTGATCCCAAAACAAAAAACAAAATTGAAATTCGAAATCAAACACCTATTTCTTATTCTTGGCCAACTTTAAAAAAGTATTTTTCTAACGATGCACTAGATTTGTTAAGGCCCTTGCGAACAACTCAATTCTTTAAGGGCACACGTCGTGGTATTAGTCACTTCTTGCCTTAAGTGTTCGCCTACCGGTTTCAAACGAACATTTTTCAAGATTGATTTATATTTGTTTTCTTTTCAGCCGTGTCCAGATGTTTATTGGTTTCCATTGGTTACTACAAACTATACACAAGATATGATCGAGGTAAAAACTAATGAGGTTTTTAAGCTTATTTCACATGCACGTATTTTGTTTATGCAAAACGCTGTTTTTGAACGGAAGAAGATTTTCGCAAGGACTTTTATGTCTTACGGAAATCTTACGTAGTATTTTTTCTTGCTGTCACATATGCGAAATTTTTACGTTACCTTGAATTTACATAAGAGAATGAATGAACACCAATTTTTTGTAAGGGCTTGCGTAAAAACTACGTGCATGTGAAATAAGTTTACATATGCAACAAAGACTTCGGACGTTTGACTGCGTATTGAAGCCCTAAAAAATTATGCAATAAACTCAAATTTTCTTCAATTAATAGAGGAAGGTCTAACTTTAATTTTGTAAAAAATTCATTTTTAAAGGAATGTGAGCATTTTGGTGGATGGTCAGGGGGTAAACACGAGGTAAGTGAAATATCTTACTGTTGGAATTTTCAGTAGGATAATAACACGCTTTGGTGATCAAACGGATAACTCTCCTGAGATCAAGCCTTAAAATGGGTTCTTCATAATGTTCATAATTCTACTGACATGAAAAGAGCCAAGTTTTATCTATTTTCAAGGCAATTAACTTCTTAAGAAGTTTTCCTCAGAAGAGCTTAAATATGTTCTTGTATATGCTTTATTTAATGCATTTATCTTTATCTTATATCAGTACAGTACTCGATTGACTGAACACGAGTTTTGATGTTCGGCCACCAGTGATGGCGGATACAAAAGGTTCTCAAAAATTTAAACGGAGAGTGTTCCTTTTGCTTATATTCCTTATATGGAAGTCAACACTCTCCGTCAAAATATTTTGAAATATTTATACCTTCTGTATCCATCTCTGGTGTTGATATTGATTATTTTATGCTTTTTATTTTCAGGATAAACGTATTTCTGGAGGATACGAGAATGTCCCTACAGTTGACATCCATATGAACCAAGTGAGTTATCTATAACATGCTTTAAGAGTAGTCCAAAAGTCTCTAAAAATCGCTTGAATAAGAGACAAATTTTTGTCTCGATACTTTGTTCTCCAAACTTGTTTTAGAGACTTCACTACGGAAAACTTGAGTGTTTCTACAGTACCTCGTCGTCATCTCTGGCATCTTATGTCCATAAGGAATATACACTCCTATTTTATAAGAACCGAATATCAGTCGGAGGTTCTTTTAAAAACGTTGATCCACATTTTCTTAAATTTCCCACCCAACCCCACCCTTAAATATATTTCTAAATTGCTTTCCTCCTTTCCTCTAAGCTTTCATTAGGAAATTTCCCATGCTCTAATTGAGAGTCCTTCATAGCTTTTGGTAAAACTTACCACCAAATCCAAGGCACGATGTGCTTAAAAAATTGTTCTTATAAAAGAAAAAGAGGAATAAGTGAAAATGTAGTCAACTTTAAATGTATAAAATAAATACCATCCCTTTTTAATGATCATGGTTTGTTTATCTTTTTCTACAGATTGGTTTTGAAAAGCACTGGTTACAAATGTTGAAAGATTACGTATCGCCGATGTGCACTCGCATCTATTCAGGGTACCATCCTCATGTAAGTGCATACCTTTATTTCATTAGAAGTAGTACAAAAGTAGTACAAAAGTCTATAAAAATCGCTTAAATAAAAGAGACAAATTGTTGTCTCGATACTTTGTTCTCCAAACTCGTTTTAGAGACTTTACTACGGAAAACTTTTACAGTACCTGGTCATCATTTCATTGAAAAAGCATTCGAATATTCTTAACTTTTCTGAAATCTAGCCTAAGAATGTTCTTAACCTGTTCTTAATTCTATTAAAAAAAGAGCAATGTCGTTCTTAACATTTTTTTTCTTAAATGGTTTGTTCTTATATTAAACAAGAGCCGCAAAGATGCGGATAAAAATTTCTTCCACAAATGATAAAAACTTTACACAGTATGTAAAAACAAAA
>JAUJPO010073996.1:0-11417 GCA_032270745.1 Tiaropsis multicirrata
ATTTTTTTGTTTTCCAACTGCTGTTATGTCGGATTTTGCAGGCCAAAAAGTATTTTGAAGTTCTTTAAGATAATCTCCTTCCTCAGCAGCACCTTTTAAGACTTTTGTGGCATTCAAAACCCAATGAATATATAATTTGACGTAATTTGGACGGATGTTATTTAACTATGTCGTATTTATTTTTATTCTTTTGCGGCAATGCGGATGCCTTCAAAGAAACAAGAGAAGTTGAACGTCCATTTAAATTCAAAAGTCCGTGCTTGCAGTAAATTTATTTCTTCTTAATTTCAGGCTAGGTGCGTTCTTAAGATGTTCTTAATTTTTGAGCAAATCTCAGCCCTCAACGTTCTTATAAACTATGTTCTTATATAAAAAAACGTGTATTTCAAATGGATGTAAATTGGGCGCAAGATTTGAGCCTATAAAATTTTACCGCTTATATAATGGTTCATTAATAATTGTATAAAAAGGGGAGCAAAATGCACCTTTTAAACATTAGCTCAGGAAAAAGCTTTAGCCGCCAAATATACACTATATAAATTTCTATTATGTGTAATCGTAAATAGAATCGAGTCTATTTGGTTCTCCGTCAGTGAAAACGAAACGAAACGAAACTGGAAACCATCCTTTTTGAAATATATCGAAAGTTAAATAAAGGAATAGAGAAATATGTTTTGATTTTTTTTATGGCCTTTAGTTTTGTGGTTCAACGAACGCCAAAATCAATTGGAAGTCTTCCTGAACACCTCTGTCTTTAGTGACCCAGTCAGTGGAAAATATTAGGGGCTAAATTATGGAGACGGAGTTCTATTCTAATTTTGGATCGGGGACCGTTTTGTTACCTATTTTTCCGTCGAGTAGGGGTATCGCCGAAACTCCTAAACTGTTTTCTAAGTGCATTAAATTGCGAAAATTGAAAAAGTGTTTGAATCCCTGTTCAAAATAGATCTTGGAAATTCTTTTGAGAAAGAAAATCTCCACAAAAAAAGTAGAGTAGCTAAATAGCAAATGACACCAATTGGCAAAAATCATCAAACGAGATTTTAAACATTTGCTACGTCTTTGCTAAATACGTAAAATATTGAGAAATGAGTTCAAATAAAAATACAAAAGATTTTATCATGTGTTTGAAAATCAATAAATCAATCAATCGACGATATGATAGAAAATAGGGGTCTTTTTTACTTTTCGTTTCATATTTGCTAAGCCTCTGATTGAAGATTGAAAAACAAAGGAGTTCTTCATTGAAAACTAACTTTTTTTGACAACCAACTGCAAACGACCTTTGAAAAGTAAACAGGGTACAAAAACGCCCTTTGCTTTTTCCTCCTGAGCATCTCCCTCAAATAAGAGAAGACACCTTTAATTGCGACTCTAGAAACCGCGGCACAAACCACGACTTTATTTATGTTTGTTGACTGAGTGAGTGAGTCTTTACTTAATATCACATTTATTTATGTTGATTAATTTCTTCTTCTTCGTATTCAACAAATATTTTTGTTTTCTAAATCTTTCAATCACCTGATACAATAAGATTTAAGATAAGTAGGCGAGACCTTATTTCGTACGCGCATCTATTTTCATTCGGTTAACTATGGTTGGTGAAGGATATTTAAGGAGTTACGCAACTTTGGTGAGTAGAAGTCAATACATTTATACTGGTATCTTACTAAAAATGTTACATTTCTCTTTGGGTATCCTTGATTTGATACAGTGCTGTTATGATTTGAAACTATACGGAGTTTAATATTTTAGCAATTAGCCTGGCTCGCTCATCCAGTGGAAATTTATTTTGTTCTAACTAAAGAGAGAGGGAATCCAAATGAGACATAAAATACCATGGGGAAATCAAAATCAAAATCAATTCTCTTTCACTTAGCATATCAAAATCTATAGTTTCTTGTTTGAAATTGATGGGAAGACACACATTTAAGCTGGTTACGATTCAGTGGGGATATCAAAATTTCGATCTTTTGGCTTCTTTCCACTGGGGACACAATCTTTTAGACCTCTTACATAGTGGGTAAACAAGAAATAAGGGAGTTATTATATTTCATAATTCTGGCGACTCGAAAATTTTGTTAATCTTTAAGAACACAGTGATAGTTATAGAACATAGAAAGAAAATTCGTCAAAATCTAAAAAGAATTTAATATTAATCCTTCCATAAAAAAACGGTCCTAAAGCTAAATTGATAATTGTAATTTTTAACAGGCTGACTGTGTCCGATAATTAGTTGAAATTCTCGGACATAAAGAAATTATGACGTATCATATAAATAGCTTTGAAAGGAGCCAGCCTTCAAAATGTTTCATGCGCCGTGCGAAAGAAATGTATTCATTTGTAATACAAATCTTTTGATGAATGAAAGTAATTCCTTTTCGCTATTTTTTTGTGTCGTTCACTGATTCATCTTTGATTCGATAAGAAAATAAAGAAAACAAAAGAAAAAAAACAAACTTTGAAACCATTTTTTACTACTTTTTGATTGACTAACGCTAACTCGTGATATCAATAGGTTTTACGAACAGAGTCACACGACTATCGTTTTTTTGATACGAATCGTATTCCATTTTTTAGAGATTTATAAGAATTAAAGTATTTAATGTGTCGTTTAGCACGGAAAATCGTTGGGAGCGGTTTGAATTTTGTGCTTGGTTGGTGCTTAAAATTTTAAATTTTATACCTTATACAAAGGAACTTAATGTCGTCATTTCTTCCCGCAACATCAAAGATACATGCGCGAAGGTAGCCTTTGTGTAACCAGTGAGTACTAAAAGCTTAATGGGGTGAAAGTCAAATCTTTCAAATTTGGGTGAAATGGTAATGTTTCAATGGGGTGGCTCTTTTTAATTCTTTGTTTTGCCACTGGGATGAGAAAAAATATCCGATTTTCTACTGGGGTGATCAGTGGAGCGGATCTCAGTTGGTCACAGACACAGGAGTGTCTTTGTATCATGTAAAGTGGGGAAAGTAACGCAGCTGTAGATATAATAAGCTATACATAAGAAAAAGGTTTTTGACTGAATATTACCATCGTACATATATACTACGATATACAAGGACCTAACTTTGGTTTGGTCTGCGTGGACTTTGATCTAGTTTTTGCATAGAACAGCGAGTAGTGTGAATGGAAGTGATGGATAGCACAGTCTGCAAATCAAAGGTCAATCCTCAAAACATTATGTTGACCTGAACAATTAACTATTGTCATGATATTAATCTGCATACTCTATTCTATAAAGTCACTTATAGGCTTATGAAATCAGTATAGGTTAATGGGAAATCTGTTATTTTGGCAAGCACCATGCTTAAGTCGCTCCTCAAACAACAGAGTTTTAATAAAACTTCAGGGTCGGATACAGGAGGTAATCTTTCTTATTGAAAGGAGAGTAATTATTAGTTTCCATATAAGGTATATAACAAATAGTGCACTCTCCTCCATTGGCTATAGCCTACCTCTGCATCCGAGTCTGAATTTCTCGTGACTAAAGCGAAAGATGCAATCGGAAATAAAAATTATAAGTCTTTCTTTTTCTCGTTTAGTGAAAACAAATATTACTATCGAATCCACTTGGAAGCAACTCAAATAATATCTCTCATCAACAGAACTTCAAATAATCAGTTCAACAAACAACTCAACTCAACAACGAACAATTTGAAATCATATCAAAACTGTGGCGGACTATTAATCATTTTATTGAAAGTCATCAAGATTCGAAAAAGATTCTACGACAAGTTAGAAGCTCTACTCATAAACTCAATTTTAACTCATCACTCGGCATCAAATCACTAATTCCAATCAACAACATGGTGTTAGAATGGTTAATTCCAGCCATCGTCCTAGATGTCTTGGTGATCATCGCCAACTTTGCTCAACAATTAATCATCTTTCGTAAATGGTCTTCCATCGATCGTATCGACCATCTATTGCTCAGTTTATCCATATCAGACCTGATCAGTGGTCTGGTGATGTTGCTAACTGATTCTTACATCATGAACCAGTATCTAACCGGCAATCTGATGAATGAGGAACACACAGCTTTCAGTAAAATCGTCGACCTTTGTTTTGATTCAGTCTTTGTTTTTTCCATCTTCGCTTCCATATTTCACGTAATTTCAGTTGCAGTAGAGCGCTTGTGGGCAATCAAATTTCCACGCAAATATTACATCTTCACAACGTTTAAAGTGAAATGTGGAACCATTTCTTTGATCTGGTGTCTCTCGTTAACCTTAACCATCCTCTTCTCAGCACTCAATGTTTTATCAACTCAAGAGCAAGTTGGTACGTTCATTCGTGGTGTTGTGTTTGCCGGATCCGCAGCCCTGGTGTTCGTTACGTATGTCTATATCGCTCACCTCTTGTTAGTGCAACGTCGTAAGAACAAACAAACATTCAGCAATGAATCTCAAGATCGACGTCTCAGACGGCTCACCATCTTATGCTTATTCATCGGTATCTCATTCGTGGCTTGTATCCTTCCCATCACTGTTGGTTACCTAGACAACAATCTCTACCATCATTTCTCTAACATCCTGATCACTCTCAACTCTCTCATCAACCCGTGCATCTATTTCGTAAAAGTCTACTACGAATCACGATCACGCCGTCACAGTATCACGCGAGCACGTTCAGATACGAATAACGCGCTTCTTGATACGCGTAGTAGCAACACAGTCACAACTGACATACACGATGAACGAAGCGAAATTTAGAAGTTCTTTGTTTAGAACGGTTCCCTTAGCGTGCGAGCAGCAAAAAAAACAATATGATTATGGGAGTCAAGACGAGAAGAGAAGTTAACATTCGATTAAATGACTCATGAAAACCAACCAAAGCAAACACGATAATATTGAGTTCTAGTTAATAGTGAGTTAACAGTGAAAAGTGGTTTTCTGAGACTCAAAAACCTTTTCATACCCTAAAGAAAGAATTTCTTCATAAACCGTCATGATGCAAGAATAAACGCGTCTAATAGAGATGAAATAATTAGAACTTCGGACAGTTCTATAATAATTTTCACCAGAAAGAACTGTTTTGTTTAGATGAACAAGCCGAGAGGCTCAAAAGAAGAAAATATCAAAAAACTGAAATTCAAGTATTTTCAACTCAATTTTATACTTATGCTAAGTCTTTAGACGTACTTTTTTATAATCTTACTCTTTTAAAATAATCACCAAGTCCATTACGTAATCCTTAAAATCCTGGTCGTTGAAAAGGTTATGTAATGAATATTGTACTGTACTGCAGTACTGGTTATAATTATTGGTTTCTTGAGAACTTATGACAATAATAACATTCTGACCATCCAACTGAGACAAAACCAATCTGTAATTGTGATCCAGATGTTTCTTATTAACAATTGCTTACAATGCTGGTCAAATGATCCGTAGACATTTAGAAATGTGCTCCCCTTTCTTCAAAGTTGGTGTAGACTGTAGAGTCGTAATTTTGTTCGATACGACGAAATTTTCTGTGGGGTAGTTTGTATATTCTTGTAGTCTTGTACCTTATCGGACAAATTTTTCGTCGGACTAAATTATTCGTCGGACATATTTTTCGTCACCCACAAGTATTTTCGTCACTTTTGTCCGAAAAAAACGCAAATTTTAGCCTAAAAAACTTTTTTTTTTGGACTTTTTTTTCGTCAGACTAAATTATTCGTCGGACAAAATGTTCGTCAGCTCCAAAAAGGTTTCGTCACTTTTGTCCGAAATTTTTCTGTCCGATAAGGTAGTCAAGAAATTCTTGTTCAATACTTCTTCATTCTAGATGCTAGACTAAAGTTGATGTAAATAAAGGTACAACAGCACTCTAAGAGAAATGTCAATATGTGTAAAAAATATTATCAAAGATTTTTATAGAGGTTACATTATACCAGTAAGAAATATAATTATTAAATGTAAATAGATTAACATTGTCCCAGTTGTTAGGGAAAAACATAACAAAAAGTAATTAACGCCTAATTGTTTCTTTATTGTCAAGAAGAGTGATTCTTGAATCAATTTGCAGGTTTTCTCGAACCACCATCATTCTGATGTACCTTAAACTTTTCCGTACCGAGCCCATTTTGGGTACTTTTTTGTTAAAATGAAATAGGACAAACTTTAAACGTCATTATTTCCTGAACCAGAAGGAACCAGAGGTTTGTTTATAACCCCTGTCTCTGTACTCACTGGGTTGGGTGGGATGGTAACGTTTTTCTAGTGGGCACATAAAAATCTATTGTTCTTTCATCATATTTTCTTGGTTTTACCACTGGGGTGAGAGAGAAAGAATATCGGATATTTTACTGGGGTGACCATTTTCTTCACTGAAGCGAAAGGGGGGGAGGGGTAACGGGAGTTCGGAATCCCGATAACCCGATCTATTTTCAATCAAATACCGATATACCGATCATATTTTCAATCAAATACCGATACCGATTAATAATTTTATGACAACGATAAAACTCACCCGTTATCATACCTCACGAAAAGTGACTATGAAGTGCGACAGTGGACATAGACTCCTGTTCCAGTGTCCAGGTGATAGATAAAAGGTAACCCGGATGAGTTTTAGCCTTATTTTCTCACACCGGGAAAATAGCGAATTTTGGGTGATGTTCTAAGTTAAATCTCAACTTAATACCATCTGAATTTGAGGCAAAATATCAACACAGGCATTTTTGAGGAGTATTTTCTTTTAACCATTTTTTGTACCTAGTCTCTTTGCAATTATTACACTGAAACTTGAGAACATGAGAACATTTATATGTAAGCTACCGGGTTTCCCAGAAAAGAGTTTCGGTGTTTTGCGGCCTCCGGAGCCAAAAAAATTGTTTTTTGATTAATATTTTTATTTCATTACGGAGAGGAAAGTCTAATTTAAACTTTGAGCTATAATTTTTCAAATTTGGTTCAGTATTTACCAAGTTAGGAGCTTTTTAGGCAAAAATACGTCAAAAAAGGGGTATCAAATTAGGCATTTTTTGATGTTTTTACAGAATTTTCTTTTTGAAAATTTTAAATTGCCGTATTTTTTCAGCTTTTCCTATTATTGATTTCTATTTTACGAAAATTATTTTTGAAACTATTATAATCATTGATGAAGTCGTAAAACTCTTAAACACGTGGCATTTTGAGGAAATAATTGCTTAATTTGATACCCCTTTTTGACGTACTTGTACACTTTTCGAACAATGATTTTTACCTAAAAAGCTTATAACTTGGTGAATACTGAACCGAATTTAAAAAGTTATAAAGTTTAAGTTACACTTTCCACTCTCTAATAAAATAAGAATATTAATCCAAGACTTTTTTTTCGGCTCAATGAGGCCGCCAAACACCGAAACATTTTTCTGGGACACCCGGTAGAAAGAGTACACAATACGGACGGGAAGAAGTTTAAAAAAATTGGCCTTCCCAGATTGGCTAAAGCAAGCTTATTCTGGCTATGTTAGAGCATTTTTTTCATCAGGATATTATGATTCAGGGATGTTACCACTATATCCAAGAAAGAAAAGATAAGAAAAAAATGTTAAAGATCCCGAAAGACCGATGTTTTGTCAAGAAATACCAAAATACCGACCAAAAAAGGTGTCAATTACCGATACCGATTCTTGGTTTAATACCGAGTACCGATTGATTTTACCCTTTAATCCCAAATTACCGATAAAAAAGGCCTCATACCAATGTACCGATAATCCGTACGCCCCCCACGCGAAAGAGCAGGCCTTTTTAAGCGATTTTCCCAGTGGGGCGGATTTCATTAGTTTTTGGCGGAAAGTGATGTGTGAACTAGATTTCGTCTGGCACCCCGCCCCGTCCCGCCCCGTCTCTGTAACCCACAGGAGGGATCCCCCAATTTTTCCTTTTGAAAAATAACTTAAAGATCCGTTTTTATTCCCAATGGAGAAAATAGTCACCCCAGTAGAAAATCGACATTCTTTCTCATTCCAGTGGTAAAACAAAAAATATATACAAAGAGCCACCACAGTGAAAAATATGATGAAAGAACAATTTTTACGTCCCCGCTGGCGAAAAACATTATTATTTGATACAACCCGGTGGCTTGGAATGTCCAGATTCGAAAGTTTTGACTTTTTACCCAACTGCGCTTTTTGATTGACTAGAGGCACAGAAACAGGAGTGTATAGTTAGTAGAATTGGAGGGGGCATACGGGGTTTTGAAATACCGAAATACCGAAAGATTTCTCGGAAATTCGTGAAATTAAAAAATTCCATATTTAACTATTAACCTTTTCTTTTGTTATCCATTGGGCGGGTTTTAGGTCGCAGCTTTGACAGAAAATATCTCAAGGTGTTTCAGAGACTACCGTTGGAAAGAGAAAAACATTTTGGACAAAATAAGCTTTTTTTCAAAAAATTGCACATCTCGGGTAAAGAAGGGGTTAAAACAAATCGTCTGGTTTTCCACTAAAACTCAGAGTTATTTCAAGTGCTTCAGACAGAATCTGAGGTCTCAGTTTAAAGAAGTAGTTACATTTACATACATTAGAAATGAGTTCTGCGAAAGGAAGTTCCCTTGAAAAGGCGAAGGGTTCTTTATATGTTTGGGAGAGGGTTATTATATATTTAACGGTGTGTATATCGATGGTGCAAATATTGACAAAACCTGTTTCACGAATGAAACAAATAGGAATAACAAATGGAAACTAATAGAGAGAGGAATGAAAACGAATGTTATATTGTGTCAAAGTAATTGTTTTTGTGAAAAGCGGACTGAAATATTTTTCAGCTTTTTCTTGATGAACTATGAGAAAAAAGGTATAACCGCTTCCTCTTTCTTTTTAAGGAAAAACAGTTTAAAGTTGGGTAGTTTCAAACTGTGAGCTATAAATGTGAAGAATAAAATACTTGAAGCTTTTTTGCAACTTTTTGATGGTATGGATGTTCTGATAGCAATTTTAATGTTTCAGAAAGCAAGCTAGTTTTATTCGTATTAATTTTAGCGAATTCGCAATTCTTTTGCCATTTTTGTGAAATTTTGTCTCACGAAATCGCGTGGGATCGTCGATTCGCGAAATTAAATCTACGCGAATTTTTTAAAACTACCATATTAGCAAAAAAAAAGTTGTCTGTAATTTTGGTAAAATATGTCAATTTCAGGGTCATTTGCGAAATTAAATCCACGCGAAATTTCTCAAGCTGCTCAGTTTCGAAATTAAACCCAAAATATTTCGCGACTTTTTTCGCTCGCGAAATTTAATCTCGCAAAAATTGATACGAATAAATAGAGTAGTTTGGAAATTCTGAACTTGATCACACGATGTTACATAACTTCAAAGCATGGGAAGCATGGGAAGGAAGATAAAATGTTGTTCTCTAATAATGTCAAGTGAAATATGAGAGACTGAAACTGAAATATAGGGTACTAAAAGAATATAAAGAATATCAAACCATTATTAATTGGAAGAAGGGCTGTATTTCCCCATTATATGTTCAATTTTTCACAGCCGAAATGCTTAACATTTTTAAAGTTAAGCATTTTCGGTTGCGATTAGTAAATTAAAGGCATGGTTAGCGACTTATTTCCAAAACTCACAGATTCACGCATTTCTTTTTATTCACGATGTTTTTCCGAAATCGGGGAGACTTTCACGCAAATCGGGGAAATCGGGATAGAAATTCTGCATATAAATTTTCCAAAACAACATCTTTGTTATAGACAAAAAATATACAAATATTTTGCAATCTTTATCAATTATTGACCATATTTTCTTTTGTCCTTGCTTTTTTTTGACGGCTTGAGGAATTTCGCGTTTTTAAAGTTATGCGAAATGTATTTATTTTTCATAAGAATTGTTAAGATATGTACTAGTTTTATTGGTACAAAAACTTCAAACACGCACCCGGTATTTAAGGGCGTTTCCGTATGAAAGATTACGTTACGGTAATCACAAATAACACACAAAAAATCTTATACAGTGGTCATCAAACTTTATAAAGCTATCAATGTGGTTCCGTGATGATCTTAAACGGTTCTTATAAAATAAACTTGGAAACTAACAATAAAGTACAGGGTGTGGTGTGGGAGTATTTTGATTTTAATTTCTGACGGTACCGCGCATACCATCTTCATTGTGACTTTAGCAATACTTTAATAATCCATTTTTGTTCCCTTTTGGACAACCTATTGAATACATGTTGGAAAGAACTACTTTCACTTTCACAGGATTAAAAGTTTGATATGGATTTTTCGAATTTAAAGTACTTTTATTTTCTGGTAACCCGAGAATAAAGTCAAATACTAGTATAGACAAATATATTATAAGATCTTTGTTATAGACATCCGTATTATTATACGTATTTTTGGAAACTCTTTGGAGAGAATCATTGAGAATAAAACGTCTAAATCACTTTATATATATGCTTATGAAGCTTCTGGGTTGTCAAAGGTTAGTATAGCTGAAATTTCCAGATTTAAAATTTAAAAATGGCAAAATACTTTTGCAGAAACAATCCATATTCCCACTGTTGAGGATTTCGATTTTTCTTAACACCAACCCACCTGGATATCATATATGGTGATGCGACCTTTTTCTGGTAAAGCCCAATTTGCTAACCACCAATTTAAAAGATATTTTGAAGGAATTCTATACCTTATTTCAAAATGAAGCCTGTTGCTGCTACATTTGGTAACTATTCATGGTGTGCTGATGTTCTCTGAGAGAAGTAATGCTCGGTGTAAGTCGTTGGTGTATAATTTCTCTTTCTATGTCCTACCTTAAGGGAACTAATTAATTGTGTTGAGTACTAAATTTGACCAAATTCGCCAAAATTAGTTACTTTGAGGTATACGTTAATTTCATAATCACTTTTACATTTCATAGACATCTTAAAAAAACATGGGAAAATGTCATCAATTGATACTACTAACGTTGCAGCTGACAAATATGATGGATGCAGTGACAACAGAAGCTGCTACAGAAATGAAAGGTGAGGCTTTCAAGCTTTGTTCAGTCAGAACGTTATTTGGACGTTGACACGCTATCGGAATAACGTTGTGTGTCTGCTGGGTTCATTCACCTGATGGTGTTGCCGGTATTATTGTATTTAAAATTTGATGACGTAACCTTTCGTACCTGTACCAAATTTCATTTCCATTAATGTTATGCGTTACGTAATCTTTTCAACGGTAACATCCCAATAAGCCGCATGTTTTCCGCTGGTTTTAGTGTTTCAAAATTCAACACTGGTGGCGAAAACCCGGATTTTTTAGGATGCTTCCATATAAAAAATTACATAATGGATATCATGTATTTATTACATCATCAAATTCCGGATTTTTCGGCTGTCTCCGTTAGGAGAAGTGACGTAATGCTAACTTACAATGCAGGACAAAAGGTCCGTAGACTTTTGGAAATGAGCTTCTTCCTTCAAAGTTGATGTAAATAAGGTCAGCTATTGCTACC
>JAUJPO010074007.1:0-41298 GCA_032270745.1 Tiaropsis multicirrata
CTTTGAGAATTGAAATTAGCTTTTAGAGTTGTAAACAGAGCCATAAGTAAGATGTAAACAAACGAAATCATCTATATGGTAGCACCTTATTTTCAACTGACTATCTTCCTTCCTAAGCAAAATCTCTTTCGCTTTGACTTCATAGAAAGTGAACAAAATAAATTATTCTACATAAAAAGAAATGTTTTTAATGTCATTAATTATGAGTGAGGTTTTCACATACGGGTAATGACAGTGCTTAACTGAATTAAAAAACTTAAAAGAAAATCACATGAATTTTTTAAATTACTTTTTTGTGTTATTATCATCATTTACTAAATGTTGAAAGAAGTAATTCTTTTTTACTTTTACGCTTTTGACAATAGTCAATAGAAAGACAAAAACAGTGACTCAAATGAATTTTTCTGTGTTGCCGTCAGTCGGTACTTAACGATTTAGTAATTGTTTTAATAAATGTTTATTTTTGTCGTCAGCACATTAAAATTATGTCTCCTTTTTCTTTTATTCAACAAATTTTGTATGCATGTGATGTTGCGCTCTCCATAATAATTATTTGTTGACAGAGTTTTGAGGGGGGTTATTAAATTACAAAATCGTGTCAGCCAGTATTCATTAAAAGGTAGGTCCATGACCGTATAAGGACATAATAGGTCTTTATCACTTTTCAACAGAAAAACGTGTGAAAATTACAGTATGTGAGCTGTTATGGGAGAAAGAATAAAGAGAAATGACGGGGTCTGTTTTACATTCAACAACTTCTAACAAAATAAAATGTGATTAAAATGACCATTATAATGCTAAAAATGTTTAGTTTCCCTTTTTTTTTTGTCATCTGTTGTCATGAACTTTAATGGCCTCTCCGTCTCATAGTCTTCAATGGTTTTTTTTATTATCATGTCATTTTTTTAAAACACGTTTTTCACAGGTTTTCGCCTTTGTTGCAAACAACAAAAGTCTTGAGTTAAGGGGAATGAAATCGAGTTTTCTAATAGCCTTGCTAATTCTAAACAAGTAGTTAAAAGCCAACGAATCGGGGATATTAAAAGTTGTTTTTTTCGCATTTTCCCGCAAAGAATATAAACCTTATCAATTAGCCAACTTGTGTAAATTGGAGGTAAATTCTTTTAAGCACTTAAGCCCCTAATGGTAAAATTACAGTCATTTAAAAAAAGTGTTTAATGAATTTTTTTTAAGTTTAAACCACTATTAGAAAAATACGTAAATTGATTTTTTTATTGTTTTTTAAAGTTAGTTGTAAAAACGTATATAAGTTATAAGGGGGAATAAGAAAAAACCACATTGATGATGTGTAAATGAGTTGAAAAGTTCTTCGAACAATAAAAGGTTATAGTCGCCCCGCTATTAGTTCATCTTTCAGAACCCATTATCAGAAAATTAGCTTTTAAACACTTTTCAGAGGGGATGTGTTTAGATTACTGTTGTTAACAATCTCGTTCCCAGTCCTTTTTTCATCATTATTATTGTTATAATATGCTATCTTTATATTGTAATATGTTCTTTTTTTTATTGTTACTGTTTTTTATATACATTTATACTAAGTGACCCCATTAAGATGATATCGCAAGATTTTAAAAACAAAAATTTAATGTGTAATATCATTATCAAATGGTTTTCTCTTGTGCAGCTTGATGATGATAGTGTTGATAGAAACGAACGTCTTTTCGTAAGAGACTCTTTAAAGAAACTTGGGGAGGGGGGGGGGGGGTATTTTCAAAGTCATTTTCAAGTGGATATTTTCAGAGACATCATTATTGTTAATTTATCATTAGGGAATTAAAACGTTGTTTTTAAAAAAAATGTTGTTTATATAAGGTAGCTTTTTTGTGTATACACTTTGTAGTCGACTTCTTGACAATAGAGGGGGAAAACTCTATTTTTCTAGTTTCTTGTTGACGATGTTTCAAGCATATTATGACATGTATTTAAAAACTTTCGTTTTTTTGTTTTGTTTGGACTCTCTTGCTTGATTTCTTGAGAAAAGTGTTTTTGATTAAGAAAATTAATATTATGAGAATTTTTTAGGGAGGTTGGACCCTGCGGGATATATATTAACTATAATAAAAAAAAGTAATTATCTAGCTAAATATTTAGTTCTCTTTTTAATTGTTATTTTCGGCAAAAAAAAAATTCTTATAATTTTCTCTTTATTTTTCATTTTCAATTTTCTTCACGCTTATTTTTGTGTAGTTGCAGGTTCTTTTTCCTCCTCCTTCGCAACGCTATTATCACTGATGTATACTTATTATTGCAAAAAAAAATTTTCATTAAATTTAATTTCTTTTTTTTTTCTTCGTAATTTTCTCATATTTTTTTTTCTCTAATTTTTTTTCAAAAAGAATAATTCTTGTTTTCTAATGCTAATGGGTGCGTAGGAGAAAGTATACTAGTACTGAAGTCATTAAAACTGTACTTTCTTTCGAAAAGTATTAAAGTAAATTTTTAATTTAAAGTTCTTTTTCAAGTGGATGCTAATGTACAGTAGTTGTTTTGAAGCAAGTAAAAGTTTCTAAAATTGTTTTTCTGTAAAACATTCTAAATATCTTTACAGGGTGTACTTTGCGGTGGTTAGTTTATTTTACCAGCATGGGGTTGAAGGTTTTTCTATTGTTTTCAAAGGAATTTCTATTGTTCTAATGTTCTTTTTAAGGGGGTCTCCGACCCCACTGTCCACTAAGCAGGGGTAATCAAAACACGAAAAATCATTAAACTTTTTTTAACTGCTTTGTATTATATAAACTATTAAAACTGCCAACTATTTAATTGAATAATTGCATTTCTCAACAATCTTTAATTTCAAATTGCTTAGTAACCCCATCCAATATCTTTATTACTTACAGCTTGCTAGGTAATCACTGTTCAAATATAACCAATTCTAAAAAACTGTTTCTATTGGCTTTATGATTTAGTAATAATGTTCGAATTTTTCATTGGTATCATTTAGAAATTAAATTACATTAAAATTGCTTTTTCGTTGTTGAAGTTGTTGAAGAGAAACAATTTAGGTACAGGCAACATCTAGAGCTCTACACGTTTTCTTCTCGGAAATTTGTGATCATAGGAATACTTTGGATATTCTCAACTTTTATGAAAACCAAAGCCTTAGTATGTTTTTAATTTTACCAAAAAAGAGCCATTTTCAAGCTGTTTTCAAGCAATTTTTCAAGAAATATTATCATCATTATCATCTTACGGCTTTGAATTGTTCTTAGTATGTTCTTAGCTCTCTGATTTTGATGTTCTTGTAAGATTTATTCTTATTATAAAAAACGTGTATTGTTTTCTACCTTGGTTTCACTTAATTGTTTTCGACTTAATGTTTTATTTTAACGAACACATGCAATATGCAGTTTTATCATTTAAGAAAATGATTTTGATTATTTTGAAACCAAACCAAACTATAACACGTTGACGAAGCATTAACTTTTTGACCATCACTTTATGTAACTTTCAATGTTGTTGACAGAAACTCTATAGTTCTCTGCTGATGGGTTTGTTGACTTCTTTAAGGACCATTCATTTTCCTAACAGCTTTAACCCCTAGAGTCCGAAGGACGCCATTTGGCGTCCTGAAAAAGTAGTTCTTACCAGACCACAGTCATTTGGCTATAGCCCGAGGAAACTTCATTTTGAGGCATATAAACTCTGAAAGAGTATGAAAAGATCTTTCCAACGGTACCAAAGTTTTTGTCTTTCTTTCATCCTTGGACGGTCATTCGGAGTTTGGATGTTCTGTAAAAAAAACTATCGAAAATTTGGATTTATTCATTTCAGGGTTAAGACTTAAGTAGCAGTGAAGAGTAAAATACTTTAATAAAACAGGGATGTCTGTGACCCACTGAGATTCGTGCTAAAAAGGCCCGTTTATTTGCCCCAGCAGAAAAAATGGTCACGCCAGTAAAAAATCGGATATTCTCCCTCCCCGCAGTTGAAAATAGATAGATTTTTATGACCCCACTACAATAATATTATCTATTTCATCCAACCCAGTGGGTTTAAAAGATTTGACTTTCACCCTATTGAGCTTTTGTACTAACTGGGGCACCAGAGACGTCAGGGGTGCATTAGTTTCTAATACAGCCTTTCTGTAGGTAGGTTTATTTCTACTATTGTAACACAGTGACTTCTTGCTTTTTGGGGTATCATATTTTAAAGCCACTACCTGAAGCACTTTTGTCATTTTATACATACTACAAACACGATATCAAAGGGTCAATATAGGTCAACACATGACTGCAATAATTTGATTTTTTAGGAAAATTTTCTTTTACATTTTTTGTATTATGTGTTTTTAAATGATAATTTATCAATCAAGACGATTCGAATGATTGCAGTCGACGCTCGTTATCTCTCTAACCTTCACTATATCGAACTTTTTCATCGGGATTTACGTTCGCCATCTCGAACATTTTGATATTTTTAAGTGAAAATTAGCAATGAGTACCAAAAAAAAATACTTTCTCTGTTGTTGTATGTATTTTCCCTGGCTATCTTTTCCTTTTTCTAGACTGATTATTTTTTCTTACTTCTTACTCGATATCACTTGATTCGGTTACTGTAAAGTTCGTAAAATTCAAAAAATCCCTTAATCTCGAACTTTTCACGACCTATATCTTTTATCTATTTCGAAGCCTTGCTATCTCGAACTTGGTGTAGTAGCTTACAGTTGCTATCGTCCTCGCCTTCCGTGTAGAAGGTCCGAGTTCAATTTCCACTCGGTGCTGCGATTCACTTGGCAAGTTAATGGGCTTATAGTCTGGCAGAAATTCTCTATTTTATTCTCTGTATATAATTCTTATTTTATTTTCCGCTAACCTCTTTATGGCATATATTTCGGCCAGACAGTGAACACGTATAAGATTGAGCTATAGTCGACAAAGATGACACTGAGCTATTGACTACAAGTACATTCCTGCCTTCCTTCCTTCCAACTTTTTTGTCGGTCTCTTTGGAGTTCGAGATAACGAGCGTCGACTGTATGTAAAAAAAATAACTTGCAGGCGCTGCGGCGATGGTGGGAGCAGTAAAGGCTCTGTCCCTTTTTGAAGTGCAATAAGACATTTCATATTTATTCACACTGGATAGAGGCTTGGCCTTGGTAGCCCATAAAAAAGGCTTATTTTCAAATGTTTTTTTGCCTGTCAAACTCCTGTTTATTTTTTCGACCATCATGACCCACCGCGCCACTACCAAAGTAGAGGCGTGACCTTTATTTAAATATTTAAATCCGATTTTTCGCAATCTTCGTGCGTTACGAAACTGGGAGAGCCTTTGACGTGTTAGCAGATCAGTAACAATAGAATCAGGCCGTTTGATCCTTTAAAGGTAACGTACGAGCGTTTATAGGTATTTTAAGGTATTATAATTTCAGTAATCCTACTTTTCCTTCGGAAGTCGTCAATGTGGTTACGCATAAATAATAAGGATTCTGATAAAAATAAGAAAAGAAAAACACAAAAAATTGACATCAACGAAAAGTCGGTAATGCTAGGGTTCATTTTCTTTGCAATCGTACTTACTTTTTTTTTTTAAACGTATGTCTTAAATACTGTATCCGATTTGTTATGGACGCTTGAAAGATGTTCAATTGATGTATGATTGGGATTCTGTGTAGTGTAGAAGGGGACGAAATAAGTGGGTTCTTTTCACGGACAAAGAGTAGCAGTCAGTATGGTCGACAATCTGCGTAAATCCTTCAATACTTCTCTTTAAAATAAATTTGATTGTAACTGCGCCAATCCCATGATTACTGATCGATAAGTTAAATAGGACCCTTTTTTTTTTACTTGATGGTTTTTTAATTTTATTTTTGGAGAGAGAAGATTAACTCGCTGTTATCACATTTTTCGTTCGTTTTCTCGTTTTGCTTGCTATAAGGGTATCGGGGTATCATGAGTTTCGGCTTGAGATTCAAAGTAGGGGTACAGAAATTAAAATTATTCAGACATTTTGTGCAAACAGGACATAGGACCCTAAGAACCCAAAAGGTAGGACCCTAGAATTTGTAAAAACAGGACCCTAAAAGTAGAACCAAAGGTTCTAATTCAAAGGTCCTTTTTTTACAAATTCTAGGATCCTATTTCAAAGGTCCCATTTTATAAATTTTCGGTTTTAGAGTCCTACTTTTAGGGTCCTGTCATCACAAAAGGGTCCTACCTACGGTCCTAGGGTCCTAAGTCTGTTTTTTGTATTATTTTTTGTTGGTTAATGGGTTTCACTGGGTATTATGATAAAAGGGTTCGATAATTATACCAATTCTCTTTTGCCATTTCTAAAATAAGGCACACCCCTATGTCTGTGGTCAACCGAGATCCTCCCAACTGGTCACTCCAGTTGAAAAGCTGCTCAAAAAAGGCTCGTTTTTTTCGTCCCAGTGAAGTAAATGGTCACCACAGTAGAAAATCAGATATTCTCTCTCCCCCCGGTGGTAAAACAAAGACTTACAAAGAGCCACCCCACTGAAAATATGATGAAAGAACAATAGATTTTTTACCCCACTAGAAAAATATTATATCCATTTCACCCAACCCAGTGGGTTTGATAGTTTTTACTTTAACCCCCATTTTAACCCCACAGAGACAGGGGTGAATTAGTTACTAATAAGTTACTAATTGCATTCCCAAGTTTTCTCTTCCTAGACAATATTAGAGGTTCTAAATTTTAACTCGTTTGTTTTGACATTTTTAAACTTTTAAATCAGTATTATAGCGTCAAAGGGGTGGCCAATAGTCTTGGTAAAGTCCTGGAATTGTTTTCAGTCCTGGAAAACTAGAAAATTGTATCCAGTCCAGGAATTTCAAAAATGAATTAAATTTGAAACATGGCACTTTTAGCCGATCTGAAGAAGGTAAAAACTCAAAATTTTCTTGTTGGACCCAGCAGGACTATTTTTGGGTATATTCTATTTCAAAAAAATTCGATATTTCTTTTAATTGTACCTGGAAAAAATAAGGAAAAGTTTTCGAAAAGTCCCTGAATTTGACTTGGTTTTCTAAGCTCAAGGGAGGGTCAAACACCAAAACAAAATCCTAATCACCCGGAATTATTTTTTTCAACAAATTCTTCTTTAAAATGAAAAGGTCATCTTTATTGTCAGTATATTTTAATTTATCCTGTCTAGTTTTAGCTTTAACTTGCTCACTGATGTCTGGAGGAGTCTGTGTATCATCCGTTCAAATTTTACACCCTGTCTCCCAGGTGGAAATTTTTTTTTTAGTGGGGATAAAAGATGACGTGTAAAATCCAGTGGGTATATAAAAATCTAAATCTTTGCTTTTAGTGGTGATACCAAAACTAATCCAATGTTTTCAATGGAGGAGTAAACAGGAGTAAACCCTGTGTCTGTGACTCACTGAGATCCGCCCGACTGGTCACCCCAGTGGAAAGATTTTTTTTGCCCCAGTGGAGAAAATGGTCTCCTCAGTAGAAAATTGGATATTTTCTCTCACCCCAGTGGTAAAACATGGAATTTACATAGAGCCACCCCACTGAAAATATTATGACAGAAGTATGAATTTTTATGACCCCACTAGAAAAACATTACCATTTCACCCTACCCAGCAGGTTTGAAAGATTTGACTTTCACCCCATTGAGCTTTTGGTACCCACTTGGGCACAGAGACAGGGGTGTGAGTGACCTCTTTCAAGAGATTTTCACTGGGGACAATCATTAGTCATTGGTATAGGGGGCGTAAAATTAGTTAAATAGATTTTAACATTTGACGCCTTGAGGACTCGTTTTCCAACAGTCATTTTTCAACAGACGACAATATTCATATAATAGGATAATACAGTTTTCTTGACCCAATGCGGAAAAGAATGGCGACAATAAAAAAAAATTGAAGAACATTATGTATTTGAAAAAAATTATGTATTTGAAAAAAAATATATTAATTTTTTTCTTAAAACATCTGCGCAACCATGGACCATTCGAATACATTTTAAATTAATAATTGCCTTTGATTAAATAGCGTTTATTATATATAAACTTAATGGTATAATTAAAACTTAAACTCTTTAAATGAAAAGATAAATGTTGTGAAGAATGAAATAGAGAGAGAGAGAGAGAAAAACGATTAGTTTTGAGCGAGCATTCAGTTAAATTGAATAAGAAAATACTAAAATTTTAATGAGTTTTTTTGAAGAAAAGCTGTTTTCTTTTTCGTTTCACACAGTAAACCATCAAATAGTCTTTTCTTTTTCTTTTCTTTTACTTTATTCAGTCCAGTTGTGTTCGGGGTGGCGGTCAGTCGACTAGTCTCAAGTTTTAAGTTATTATATAAACGATTTTGTGTAAAATGTTTCTATATTACTCAGTGTGTCTGCACAAATTTTGTCTGCAAGTCACATTGCGTTTTTTTTTTTGGAAAAGCTTTTTGGAAATTTTTTTGCAAGACGTAATTACTGAGCTTCATGCTGGAATATTTTTTTGGAGAAGTTGGTGTTTTCAGAATGTCGAGAAATTTTGCGCTGTGTTCAATTTTGTTTAAAGTTACAAGTTTACCTCACCTTGGGCATAATTAGATTACTTGATTTTTACCAAAAGAAAGGTTGGCCTGGGTCCTAGTAGACATCATACTGGGGACTCAACAAACAAAATGTTCCTTTAGGTTCGTTAATTAATTAATTTTGCATTTTTTTTAATAACTTTTTTGTTTTGTTTTTAGATGCAATTATAAAATTTCAAAAAACGAGGAGAAAAATAGTAACATTTCAAAAAAGAACGATAAGAAAGTTGTGCTGCTGTTGTTGGAGGCTGATTTCAAAAAGTTATTCTCAATTTGTGTATTTTTGGTGATTTTTGTGCGGCTTACAAATGCCTAACATGGAAAAGAAAAGCGTGGAAAGAGATGTAGAGAACACTACCTTAAAGTCTAATTCAGGCAGTGGCAATCGCCATGTCAAAGAGAAAATGGTCTATAAAGTTGTGCCAGTTCCTTATTACTACCCAGTTCCAGTGGACGCAGAGTGGTATTATAAACATTACGATCAACCCATGCGAAATGGTGAACGTGGTTACCTTGGTTACCCGGAAGATGCCGCCTTGGAGGGATTCCCATTCCCGCCCCCGCCCGCTTATGGTTTAACTCCGCCACGTTCCGCCCTACGTGAACCGTACTACCATCTGTCGAGAGAAGAGGAAGAGAGGTATGCAACACCTGTCTCTCCCCTATACCGTGATTCCTCCAGACGTCAATATTCGCCTACAGATGAGAAGAAACAAGCAAAAGAGAATGGAGCCGTTGAATCGGTAGCTGAGGAAACAGCCGTCGCGGAAAAGAAAGAAGCTGTAAAGGAACGCCGCACCAGTATGGAGCAAAGATCTGATCACCACGTATCACCAAGATCAGTTAAATCAGAGCAATCGAATGATAGCGGAACAGAGGAAAATGATCGCCATGTAGAGAATGGTGGCATCGATGCAGCTGACAATGCTGGTTTGGAGACCAGTAAAAGCGAAGGTGATGAACACGAAAAGAAAGATAGTGCAGATTTGGAGAGTGGAGATGAAAAGGTCAGCCATTCTGATTCTGAGGTGTCTCGCAAACGAAGACGCTTTCCCATGACCTTCCCTTACGATCAAAGGAAGAAGATCTTGAATGGTGGTGGTCATCTTTCACCTCGTCAACAGTTATCACCCAATCAACATTCGCCAAATGGAGAAATCTCTTCAAACGGACACTTGAGTGAAGAGGGTGAGACTGACCACAAGAGGAGTCGCCACGAGGAGTCCAGAGGTGGTAGCCGTGTCTATTCAAGTCACAAGTATGCAGGTAGCAATGGCACGCAAGTCAGTAATGGTCACTCTCGGGATGGTCACTCTCGGGATGGTCACTACCCCTATGTGATGGTCCCAGTACGCTCGCCACCTTACGGAGATGTCAGTCGACCACCACGTTACAGCGAGAGAAGTCATTCGTATTACGAGTCTCGAATGTACGAAGATTCTCCCTACAAAGAATCGAACGGAGGAGGACATAAAGAAGAGGACCTGACCGACGATAAACGGGAAATTCGTTATCACCCGAACGGGCGACGTGCCAGAACTGTATTCACCCGGCAACAGCTGTTAACCTTGAACAACGTTTTTGAGAAACACCCTTTCGTGTCTGGCGAAAGAATGAGTGAACTCAGTGACCAGTTAGGACTTGATCGAAAGATCGTTAAGATTTGGTTCCAGAACAAACGACAATATGCACGCAAGAAGGGTTCATTGGTTGAACGTGGCAATGAAGAATTCTATTATGATTACCAAGAGAGATTCAACCCTACTTCAACTCCACCCACTATGGCTGAGCATTGGAAAGCTGAGAACTAAATAAAGAGACTTCTTTTTGTTCTGAACACAAAAGCTTTTTAGTAGTGACTGCTGTATGAACAAGAGAGATTCCCTAGGGAGTTGAGATCAGCCAGATGTGGATGTTGGCTGATTGATCGAGGCTGCTGTGTCCGCCGTTTTTGGGTTAATGAGGCACATACAAAGGACAGGTTGTGGATTTTGTTTTTTATAAGGTTGATAGACAGATACTGTATGACAAGGCGAGGAATGAAAAACGAAAAATAATGCATTTTGAAGAGAAATGAACATAGATGAGGAGGATGGATTGGAAAATATCGTGCAGAGCTTTACACAGAGGTAACAACATAAAAAGGTTCTTTTAAACAATAATGATTATTTTAAGGGAAAAAAGGACGCGATAATTGTTTTACCAACTTAACGTGGTCTATTATTTTCTTAAAGAGATTTTAAAGAAGGGAGAAGAAAGGTGTATGTGATTAAAATCTTTTTCGCCCCTCTTTTGTTTGTTTGAAAAGATTCTTTTAAGGATAACCTCTTATATATTTTCCTATCTCTGCTTACCGCCGTGTTTTTAAAGACTCTGCGTGTGTCTTTCTTTAGATTTTTTTCACGAACATTTTCTTCTTTATTACTTGTTGTTGATAATTATTCAACTCAATGATTACTATCAATTAAACCCCCATTCCCCCCTCTTCCATGTGTATTTAAATTTCGCCCTTCTTTGTTCTTTCATTTTATTTTATTTTTTTTGAATTAAGGGGGGGAAAGGGAGTCAGGTGTTTAAGGAGCTTGGGGTACTGAATGAAATTAAAAAGAGAAACATGCCGCCACTAGAGTCATTATAAGAGCAAAATTGGTTCTCTTTTCTTATCATTTTGTTAAAATCTTTCCATTTTTTCCAAAGTCATATATCGAAAATGATAAATTAGTTTTGTGATCCATTAAAGAAAATGACACCTGCCTATTATTATTATTATTAAAAGTCATTAAAAATGTTAAAGATGAAAATAATAATGATGAATATAAATGAGATGAGAAAAAAACGAAGAAGAAGAAGAAGAATTATAAAAGCGAAAGTAGAAAGAAGATTTTATTTTAAGTTAATTATTCGCCTTATTTTCCCCTTGGGATCTCGTATTGTTTCGAATCTTTGTTAATTGATTTCCTTTTGAAGCGTCTTGGTCACACTGAAGACCTCGAAGTGTTGGTAAAAGATCAAAGACACCCAATCAGGGGCGGTCTGACCACAATCGTAGAAATGTAGGCGTAAGGTGGTTTCATATTTAAAAACGTCAAACAAGGTGGTTATTATCATTAGCACTTTTTAATTTTTTCCCTCTTTTTTCTCAGTTTTTTTTGTTATTTTTCTTCTCTTTTTTTACTGGCAGATGTTACCGGGGTTAATGGTGTTTCGCTTAATAGCTGCAAAGGGTGCGACAATTTTCCTCGGGTAAAAAAAAACCGCTAAAATTTCTTTTATCTTTTTTTGGCCATTATAAAAAATAAATAGCAATATTTTTTCGTTTTTTGATCTTTTCCTCCTTAAAATTAATCAGATCTTTAATAATACGGCCCGCTAAAAAAAAATTCAAGTCATTTTCTTCTTCGTTTTTATCGCCTCCTCATTGTCATTGTAAGCTTTCATGAAGCCGGTCATAATATTGGCATAATAATGATGATGATTTCTTCTTATTTAAATATGTTCGTTTGTGGTCAACCTATTTTCTTTTTAATATTCTATTTGAGAATTCTTCTCGCTTTTGTTTTAACAAATTAAAAAAAAACTTAAAGTATTATTTAAAATAGAAAATTCAGTAACTGTAGCGTCATGAAGGATCACACAAAAACACAAAATTTCTTAATCACCTCGAATTATCTTTTAACAAAAAGAAATTCTTTCTCAAAAAGATTAACACAAAAACAGGCTGGTCATTTTTCTTTAAATTTTCGGAACACACAAAAAGATACAGAAGTTTTTGTTTTCAATTTTATAATTAAAAAAAAAATTTAAAACGAAATGAGGTCATTTTCCCTATACTATCATTATTCAAAATTCTCTCAATTTTTGGGTTCGTCAATCTCTTTGATGAAAATTTTTCTAATTCCATGTTTTTTAATCAATTTGGTAGGCTCTCTAACAGAGACCCCCTTTTAATGACATTTTCTCAAACAAAAGTCGACGGCACGACGACACAACACAACAGAAGAAAAACGAAGTTTCTTCATTTTCTTTTTTGTCACCTTAATTCCTTTATAATATGTAGACATCATTTTCGTGAAAAATAAGAAGGTTAAAAAATATGAAAAAATTAAAAACTCGTTCAGCGCCTATCATCATGAGATAGTTATTAAAGTTTTTTTTAAGTACGAGACACCTCAGTTTAAATCTCTTCATAAATATTTTCACATCTTCATTTCTTCTCTATTTTTTCTTTCGTTCGTGTTAATGATGTTAATAGCCACTTGTGGTGGTTAGAATCGTTTAAAGCTTCCTGACTCCAAGGGACGACAGGCGCATGACAGCTTCGCTTTAATTCATATTAACTACTGTAGAAAAGGAGAGGATTTTATGGTTTTCTGAAAAAAACTTGTTTTCATCAAGATTTCCTCTCAATTTTTAATACAGTAATCACTAAAAATAAAGCTGAAAATTTAATGAATAAAGGAACATTTAAAAAAGCCTCAAATCTTGAACTTGTGGAAAAATAATGTCTACAGTTTTTATCGATTTTTTGTTAATTTCATAATTTCAAAATTATTTCACTTTGAAAAAGATAAAGGTCAGAAATTTTCACAATTTTCGCAATTTTCAAAAATTTCTTTGATTTTTTTACGATTAAAGGGCGTTGAATTATAACGAGCAAAAAATAAGCTGAGTAATAACAGCGTGGGTAATACACACAATGCTGAATTAATGCCATAGCTTTTTTAAAATGCATACTGAATCACTTATTCAACATAAAAATCATCTGATTTTGATTGAAAATTTTTAAATACAAAATTGAATCAGTCAGTAAAGTGAAAAACATTTCCATTTCCCTCTATTGCCTTATTAAAAAAATAGCTTCAATTGGTGTGTTTGAAACGAAACTGAAGTGGAAACTCATTATTAAATAAAAATCTTATTCATTAAAGAAGAAGAAGAAGCAATGATCATAATAATAAATAACCATAATCATATTCATAAAATCTTCACTTCAAAAGGCGTCTTTTCGCGTTTTACGCATGAAAACTCTTCAATTATACATCATTATTCTAATAATTGATTATTATTGCTAGAGGAAATAGACTTTTCTCGCGCCAGTCCCCTTCTTCTTCTTTCCCTTCTTTTCTTTTTCATTCTTTTTTATTTATTATTATTATTATTATGATCATGATTAACTTACACAAATCATTTTTTCACATAAGTAAAAAAAAATTTAATTGTGAAAATATGTTTTTTTATTATTTTCGACATCATACTTCCACCTGCCTCGAAACTTTTTTTTTTTGAAAATAATTTTTTTTAATCTCGTTAAGTATGCATCACATCACATCAGGCGAAAAAATATGACCATTAAACTTTTTTCATAAACTTTTTTTTCACATGACATGACAAGTTATTAAATAATTTTTCATTTTCAAGAGATAACACGCAAATGGTTTTGACAGGTGGCATCAAACAAAAAAAGATTGACTCAGCACTCTGTTGAACCCATCCATGTTTGAACACAAAATCTTTAATTTTCTTTCAAAATTAAAATCGTCATTAATATTAAATATCTTATGACGGTAGATTTTAAATACATCATTCTTCACTTTTATGACTCCTTTAAAAATGAAAAGAGAATATTTATAGGTATGAAATTTCAAAATTTAGGCAATTAAGAACCCATTGACCCTTTGCCTAAACACCTGACCAGCAGTTTAATGACATTATCCCTATTTTAAAATTTAAAGTTGTCCGAATTCTTCAAATTTTAAAAGTTTTTGAATTTCGGACATCGTATTTTGTTGATTTTATATTAACTACTGTAATAGTTCTTTTTTCGTGTTACAAACAATCTTTATATTTGTTAATATATTATTATAAAATCAATCGTTTTTTTTACCTAGTCATAAACTTTAACAAAAACGATTTAAAACGAGTTTTGTAGATTTTTAACCCATTAAATTATAAACGCCAGGATCAGAAATTTTACTGTTACTATTTCTTATTATATTATATATTATATGTTATATTATTATATTACACTCAAGTCATGTTTTTTAACCCCCTTTTTCATAACATTGACATTTTTGTATTAAAATTACTTAAAAAAGAGGGGGCATTACGAAAGCCTTAAAAAATTAGATATTATGTATTATAACTTGTTTGGTCACTTAAAGACATGTTTTAAAAGAAAAATGTTTAGAAAAGATTATAGTTTTTCTGTATATATTATTTTAGAAGAAATTTTTCATTTTGTTAAATATCATTACTATCATCATTATTATGAAAAATAGGTTGTATATTATGGATGGATGGAATTTTTTATTTTTTTTTTGCTGATATTATTATTAAAAAGATAAAGATTAATAACTTTGAATTATTGAAAATTATCTTCATCAATTTTCTTTTTCCTTCCTCTTTAATTCTCATAAAATAATCCTACCATTACTTTGCGACACACAAAGATATTGAAATTAAAATTTCCAAATCCAAAATCTGTAAAAGCTTCGACAAATATTTTTGTAAACTTAAAATTGAATACAGTAATCCAGCTATATTAATTTAAAACTCTGAGGCGAATTCTTTTTTCTTTGCCTTTTTGTTTTGAGCAAATTTCATGAAGTACTCAAATTCAGTGCTGGGAAAACCATCCTGGAAAATTAGAAGATTGCACCAAAATCCTGGAAAAGGATACGAAAGGTGGAGGATACATAAGCCTTTTCTCACAATTTACCCAGTTTTCAAAGCTGAAAATGCAAGAAACTTCTGGTTAAGCCATATTAGGACATAATGTGAATACTTTGGTGACGAATAGAAGTGTGGCAACCCTTTTTCTGTGACCAACTGAGATCCGCCCAGTGGAAAAATCGCTTCAAAAAGGACTCAATGGAGAAAATAGTCACCCCAGTAGAAAATTGGATATTCTCTTTCATCCCACTTGGTAAAACAAAGAATTACAAAGAGCCACCCCACTGAAAATATTATGACAGAAATATGAATTTTTATGACCCCACTAGAAAAACATTACCATTTCACCCTACCTAGCAGGTTTGAAAGATTTGACTTTCACCCCATTGAACTTTTGGTACCCATTTGGGCACAGAGACAGGGGTGTTTAAATTAATCTAAAATATTTATCTCAAAAAGCATAGATTCAAGAGTGTCATTGGGTTGTAATTAGGGGTTAGGTAAATCTGGTCGATGTAACGGAACCCACTGACCAACCAGATCTTAAAATCAAGGGGCTTGGGACCAACTCTCAGCTATCCAATGAGTTTGCACCGATCTGAAGCTCTATGTTTATTTACAGTTTTCCCTACCTTACTTTTTTACCAAAAAAAGAAGAAAAATATTTATAGTCCAATAGAATTAGTTAGCATTTTACTGAAACCTGCGACAAAATTCCCATGGAGCTGAAATTTGACACACCTAATTATGATACTTGACCACCAAAAAGATTTTTGACATTGGAAACATCGAGGGAACATCACTGTACCTAACAAAAGATATTTAAAGTTAAAATATTCAAAAATTGCCCAAACAGCCTGAAACCGGAAAAAACGCATATTTCGAACCTAAATATCTCAAGTTAGGTTCATAAATCGGCCATATCCGCTCCCATATTGTTTTTTGAGAGCTTTCGTATGGTATATAAGATATTGCTTTAAAATGAGTTTCAAAGAATAATGTTCCCAATGTCAAATCAATGGGCTTTTTTTGGTGGTCAAGTATCATTAGGTCCCTAATTCATGCCAAATTTCAGTTTGTTTGATACCAAAATTTATTTTCAGGTGACTCTCTAATACTACCTGACTATTAAGGCATTTTCAAAAGAAAGTTTCCGTAAAGGTGGAGAAGCTATAATCCTGCTAATTTTATCCCAGTAGCCACGGGACAACGTTCGTCCAACGTCACAACGGTATTTGGACGTTAAAACGTTGGACGTTGATGTTGGAATAACGTTGTGTGCATTCTAGGAGGGGTCAGTTTCATCTAAAATATAATACTGTTAAGGCAGAAAAATAGAAGGAAATACAGTCCCTTGGATTAGTACCCAAACTCTACTTTTTATGTAGCTGACGATACTAGGTTTTCTTTAGCCTGTACCAAACTCGCACAACGGCTAGGATTAGTCATACGTTTTAATCTTCGTGTTCGTGTTCTGTCTTTCATGTAGAGCTGAAGGTCGCACAACCAAGAACAATCTTGCAATTAAAGATTCAGAAAGGAAAACGGAAGAACAATACAACATATGGTATAGTAAATAGATATATATTTAGTATCATATGTAATCTATTGAGAAAGAACATATTTTCGTCTGAATTTTAACTCTCGATAACTTTTTTAGCGAATTTAGTCATTTTACTGGAAGATACTAAACAGCAGAATTCTTTCAACGTTACTATTTTTGTATGGTGCGTCAAAGAATCTTCTATTTATCGAGGCATATCAAATATCAAAACCGGCAAAAGGGGCTCTTTGAGCGCCTTTTGATAGTGAAAGTGTACGCTTGAAAAGAAAATTCGCCGGAAAAAATGCGACGAAAATTTTAGCTAATTAATATTTTAGCTAATGAATATTTTTTGGCTGTTGGAATAAAATACCGATTAAACAAAAGTTTGGACCCGAGGTTGTCCGATGAGATATCAGGAGGCTGTAGATAGATTGGTTGCGAGATTATAGGGAAGTTGAGTACCGGAGATTAATCATAACGACGGAATGTGTATTTCTCTACAGATGTTCACGACTTTTCGTTCTAGAGAAATGCAGATACTTATTCGCTGCAGGTTGTGGGTCAAAACCCGTTCGTCGTCGTGATTTTCATACCTTAACCTGTCGATAGATTGATAGCGAGGTTATAGGCTAGTAGCATGACCCTGCGATTTTGTCCTGTAAAACGCTCGATTCCTTGTCTCTACACAGATGTGTAATTTTGTGGGAAATTATTGAGGCGGCAGCAAAAGAAATGAATTTTTTACGCTTCTCCGCAGAGACTAATTCAGGCGAAATTTACGGCAAAACAGACAATCTGCAGAGAGTATATACTAACAAACGATAAACGAGATGTAATACTTTTAGTACAGAATGCTCGATTCCCTGTTTGAGCTTTGTCTTTTGCCACAGCGTCGTCCCTCGATTTGTCTCGATATACGTAACCTCGATGTACCCTATCCAGTAGCGAGGTTACGTTAAGTGAGATAAATTGAAAGAGGGCAGTGGATAAACGACCTGTGACCGTTGTCCTGTTGAATCTAGGACGCTTGATTGGCTAGATTCACGATCACGGGTTATTCGCGTCCTCCTTTATACCCCTGTCTCTGTGCCCCAGTGGGGACCAAAAGCTCAATGGGGTGAAATTCAAATGTTTGAAACCCACCGGGTTGGGTGAAATTTTAATGTTTTTCTAGTGGGTTCAAAAAAATCTATTGTTCTTTCGTTATATTTTCAGTGGGTGGCTCTTTGTATTCCTTTGTTTTACCACTGAAGTGACAGAGACAATATCCCATTTTCTACTGGGGTGACCATTTTCTTATTTCTGATCATTTTCTCCACTGGAGCAAAAAAATGGATCTTTTTTTAGCAATTTTTTCACTGTGACCGGTGCGTCTGGTTTCAAAAGGTCACAGACACAAGGGCGTTTCTTTAATTTACCTCGCCTATCGTATCCTCACGATTGAGTGTAATTAGAAAAACAAAGAAATAGAGAAAATAAATTAATTAAAAAGCTATAACAATTAAAATTCAAAAAGTTTAGGATGTGGCTTTTACGGGAACCATATCGAGAAATAATTCAAAATCAATCTTATCTTTTCTATATAATGTTTAAAACTGATTAGATGTAAAGAGCTTTTTCTTTTGTCGGGAAAAGTAATTAAGTTTTGGGCAAATATTAGGAATGAGAATTAAGCATATGCTCTCGTTATGCCAACTTAAAAAATAAGAAGAACAGACGAAATTTTTAAAAATTGGAATTGAAAAGTAAAGAGGGGCAAATTTATTCGACTAATTAGAAATAACAACAAAGAAAAGACATTAAAAAAAAGTAATTATTGATTGTTGATAATCATTTTGTCTCCTTTAAGTCTCTTATTTCTCAAATCTTCTTTTTCGTTTTTTTTGTCTACCTATTTTTCTAATTCATTTTTTACCAAAGAAATATTGATAGCTTTTTCTCCACGGGAACTTAAAACACCAAATGAGATATTTTCGAACGCAAAATGTCCTTGTGATTATACCTATCATGATTGTCATCAATACACCTTATCGGAAAGTCCGCCAAAAACAACCGCACTAAAATGGATCTGTTGAAATGCGGAGGTAAACAACACTGAACTCGCAAAAAGAGACTAGATATGCCCTATCTAGTCAATATTAGAGTTCCGCGACGGGCTAATTTGCCTCTATCTACCTTGTTAAGATATTCTTTAAAATACACATGAATTTCACTGGATTTGAAGAAAATTTTAATAAACAAAGAATCTAAGATGGTGTCAGAAGCTGCAGAAGAAAGAAAAACAACAACATCGGGTGAATTGAAGGCTCTCTTGGCTGCTCTTTAATGGCTGTTTTCTAAGCTTTTTTGCTTGAAATCCGCCATTTTGGGTTTGTTTACCTCCGCAAAAAGTGTTGCGTGGTAACATCGAGTGGAGGCGAACTTTCCGATAAGGTGTATTTTATGTATTATGTGAAGAAAAAACGAATTTCCAACTATTAATTTTTGTTCCCAGCGTCATATTTAGCGATTTTCTTTTTATTTGCACCAAAAATGATTTTCTTTGTCATTTCTTACTATTGTAGTACAAAAATAACCCCCTAATTTTTAACCACCCAAAAAAAACAATCATGAATAAAGTGAAGTACCCAAAGATAAATCACGACGGCCTTTGCTGTCCGTTCTAGCCTGTAGGAATGTGAGCATCGGCTATAAAGACCCGTTTGTTTTCGGGATTTTTCTCCGGTTTCTTAACCTCACTAATGAATTCTAACACAGAAGAACACTAGACCAACGTGGTTCGAATTTCAATTCATAGGCCCCATTAAACTACCTTTGAAGAGTATTGTTCCAAAGTTGGAGCTTCAACAAAGAAAAACTGGGCTTTGTATTTTCTCAAGGCTGAGCATTTTGGTCCAATTTTGGAGGTTTTTTGGCCTGTGAGGTAAGGAGAAAGATTTTGCAAAAATCCCTCCTACAATATCAAAATCTACAATAGGTCCAAAGATAAGCTCAATTGGTCCATTATTTGCGAAAAAAGTGCCTTTTCTCCTGGTACCACCTTCAAGATAAATGGCATAAATCTACAATTTACATAACAACAATATTTTTTTCAGTGGGAATGAAAAAGACATTAAGAATGCAGTGGATATGTCAAGATCGGAGTCTTTTGTCACAAACAAATGACAAACTTGACAAATTGAAAATATATTGCGTATGTTCAAAACGAAACATTAGTCCTATTTGTGTATATTTATGAGTCTGTATACAAAAAGTATTAATTATATTGGCATAGAAAAGAATTATACAGATGAAATGTGTTGTTTTGTCCTATCCTATATCCTACATCCTGTTGTTTTGGAACAATCCTTTGTTGTTTCTGTTTTGTGGTATAACATAATATACTTAATATGCTCCTTCAGTAGACAAATATACTGGCCCATGGGAGGGAGGGGATACCGACTTTATAGGCCGACGGAGGACCATTAAATACATCACGCAAAATTGCAAACAATTGCAATCAATTAATTTTAATTTGCTGTTGATTGCATTTTGTGTAATATGACAAAATTATGACAAAGACTTATAAATGAATGGACTTCGAAATGATTTCATAGCCTGATTGATGAACCGCAATAGAAAATACAATTTCTTTACAAAACAAAAATCTTCTCTTGCTAACAATAAAATTGGCATGAATTTTAAATTTAGAAAAAGAAACCAATTAGGCAATGTATTGAGTCATTGTCTACCTTTGAATAGCTCAATAAAAATTGTCAGAAACAAATTAATTTAAAATTCACCTCACACTTACACAATCATCTTAATTAAGGAAATCATTAAAACCCCATCATCGCTGCTTAAAATAACGAGTGATTTACCACCGTTAAAGTTTGAGCAAATCATTTGTGGTGGCTTGAAACCATTGAACCTCTTATCTAGAGATTCTCATTTTGCGTTCGTTGAAAAGATAATTAAAAGAAAAGAAATAATAAAAAAAATGAACTTCAATTTAAGGTCAAAGATTAAAAAATGAATGAATGAATGAATCCGATAACAGCTCTAGATATCTTAAATGTTATTCCCAGATTTAAAAAAGATACCCAGCCGAAGTTGTTAAAATATCTGCACCGATAAAAAAGCAAATCTTGTTACTCTTGATATTTTTGTTTTCTAAGATCAAAATTACGTTACCATAGATCCCAGATGATCGTCGCAACTAATGTGCAAAAGTCAGAAGAATAAAAAACAACAAAAACACTGATCAAAGTTAAAACCTCTCTACCCTATATTCACATTCGAATCCTTGATTTCAATAAAAACCATTATGTAATTCTTCGGAAAAGAAAAACAATAAAGCAAATCTTCAAGATTGGCATGGCGAGTTAATGACAGAACTGGTGCCATATCCCGAAATATAGGATACACATTAATTAGTATCATTATCTCACTTTTCCTGCACCTATATTTTCCTTCACGTCGTTGTTACCATGAAGATGAAGAAGGTTTAGCAGTAACAAAACTAAAAACAACCATAAAATATTTTCAAGGCGAGTCTTGTTATGGTAACTTAGGGAGCGGTCATTAAGTATAGCACATACCCGGGTGGAACATTTTTTTCTTTCAATTATATACCCTGACCAAAATTCGCACAAAACTTTCATACGCTACCAAAAAGGGAGGTAAAACTTTCATACCCTACCAACAAGGTTTATGAGTAAATGAAATACCGACGCAAAGGTGGTAAGAACAAAGTTTCGTGTCCAAAAGATTCCACATCATCTGTCTCGTTCCATGATAAGTAGGTTAATATTTTCAAATCACGACATAAAATATAAAAAATATAAATATTTCTCCCTTTATTTAAAATTGGTGCAATTTTATGAAAAAGTATTAATCTTTTTCTATGGGAAATGTAAAACAAGAACAACAAGTTTTTTTAAACGATCTGAAAATAAATATTTCGACCAGATATTGGTTGCCAATTTCATACCCTACCCAAATTTACAATCTTTTTTTCATACCCTACCAAAGTTGAGAGGAAAATAGCTTACCCAAATATCTTGCACCCTACCAAGTTCTATACTTAATGACCCTTATTCCACAATATTTGGTGCATGTCGTAATGTGCGCTACACTTTTGACCTAAATCAATCCGAGTGCAACATTCTACGGATAGTAATCCTCATGTGTGTAAACCCCAGGCGATCATAAAAAGTAATTCACATTCCTTTGGTTAATTCATCGATTTCTAGGAAAAGCTAGACCTCAGTGAAGTGAAAAGTGGATCTGTCGAAGGGACAAAGTTAGGTATTATGAAATCCCTCAACATCATTTCTAACATTTTCAATGGTTTTTGTACCTGGGGGGGGGGGGGGGTGGTACTAGGTTTGAGGAATGCTGGGTATGTGCTGCCCGGACCTCCGAAAACCGACCTTTAGAGAGACTGATTTTTGACAAATCTTTCAAGAACTTTGTGAAAAAAGCGACCCTTAGAGAGACTTTTTTCCAAATTTTTGCTTTAATTTGCGAAAATTTCCCTCGATTTTCTGATTTTTGCGACCCTTAGCGAGACTCGGGAAGCTTGAAAAATCGACCCTTAAGGTCCGCACATACCCAGACATAGTTTTTGCCCAAGTACCCCCTCCCCCGGGCTTTTGTAATTGTTCGAAAAGATTATAAGAGCAAAATCTCCACTGGGTTGGTGTGGATTCTGGTTAGTTTTGATTAAAAGGTGTCTGAATGGATCATTTAAGAACATTAAAGAAAACTATTAAAATGGTCTGAAAGAAAAAGATGAAATTACAAATTAGCTAGCTACATCCCCTTTAAAAATCATATTCATAAACGAAAAAGAAACGCGGTCACTTTTTTAATGGCTAATAAATGTCTAGAAGACAATGCTTGATTTTGCAACAGTCAATCAAAGGATATACTATATTACGTAGTACTAATTAACTCTTTTAATTTTTTCCGTAATTCCATAGCAACTCGTTGCTCTGATTACACTTTTGTTACCATCTTCTTTCTTTTTATTGTCTTTCATTATAATTACCTTGCACCATTTCTTGATTTAATGCATCCGACGTCACAGAATGATATGAAATGAACCCAACCTTTCCTGACCGAAAACAACAGAGAACAATACAATCAGAAGAGAACAATAGATCTTAAAAGCAGTTTCGTAATGGCAATGAAAAAGTATTGAGTTGTTATATATAGCGGTTACATTTTCATTTAATCTTCACATTTCAAAAACACACTTAGAAGAAAGATAAACACAGAACACAGTAATGAGGTTGATTTTGGTCTTCCTCGTTGGCTTGACTGCTTTAGCAGTGGCCGATTATTCAGTAGACGAAAGTAAGTATTATTCTATTCTTTATGAAGGCTGGACAGGCTCTCAAACTGATAGATAGATAGATTGACAGAAGAGCATTAATTAAACATATTTCTAACATTTTGATTTTCGTTATGTCAATGTCAATGCTATGAACCCAGAAATTTTGTTCTATTTGTACAGGTGAGAAAGTTTTGAATAGGACCCTGTAATATTGGATCAAACAGAATTGACAAATAAAAAAATCTGAATAAGATATCTATTGGAGGTAATAAGACTATTGCTCATTTACCAATTTAAGGATCAAGTTAACCCATTATGATAAAGATAAGCTCAATGTACAATATAGACCTATAAGCGCACTTTTTGTCCTCGTTTTTATGTAATTAGATTCTAAGTTAAATGATAATCTCGATTCTTTACATTCCAGCATGTACACCAATGGAACTTGTCTGGGTTCTCGACGTCTCAGGTACTATAACAACAGAAGATCACGAAAAAACCAAGAAATTCGTCAACACTCTTCAATCGAAAATAGGTTTAAAAAACAACAATAACAAAGCAGCTGTTGTCACCTACGGAAATAAAGCTCACGAACAAATCAAATGTGAGGATTTTGACAACGTTTATGATTTCAAAAAGGAAGTCAACAACCTCAAAAATTTACCAAATGAATTTACAAACACCAGAGATGGTTTGCATAAAGGTCAAGAATTGCTGATGAACTATGGATGTGGCAAAGACAACATAACTAAGAAATTCATTGTTTTGTTGACTGACGGTTTAGCTAATAGGGGTACTGACAATGAAGCTGGCCTTGTTAAAGAGGCAAAGGATATCCAACATAACGGTACAACTATTTTTGCTGTCGCAATTGGTCAATTCTCTGATCACCAATTGGCGAAAATGGTGGACCCAGAAAGGTTCATTCACAGAACCAAAGCTGTCGGATTGAAAAAGGACGCTTTCGAATCATTAAATGACGAGGAATTTATCAACAATGTCAAAGATGCGTTATGTGCTACAATAACACCAGAAAGAGGTAACAGTTCATTCATTTTGTTATATTTAAAACTTTCATTAAAAAACCTACTTTAGTATTATTTTCGAACTGAAGTATGTTTTGTGTTACTCTTTTGAAATATGAAAAAGAGAGTCACATCTTTTGCGGTGTAAGGTGTTTTAGAGTGGGTTTTGTTTGAAACCAAAAATCATTTCCGTTGACATAGATTGGACTGAGGTCATAACCTTCCAATTCAGAGACCAACATTAAAATCACTAGATCACAATATTCCTTAAAAAATTGCATTTTTTCTTCTTTCTCTATGTAGTCGACGGTAAATGGGGACAATGGACCGCTTGGAGCAGCTGCCCAGTGACCTGTGGTAACGGACAACAAACTAAAAGAAGGATTTGTAATTCACCAGCACCTGCAAATGGCGGAAGGAAATGTATTGGAAAAGACATTGAAACGCAAGGATGCGATGCTAAAAAACCATGTCCAAATGACGGTTCATGGGGTGAATGGTCTAACTTCGGTGAATGCAGTGCTTCATGTGACTATGGGTATAAGACGAGAACAAGAGTATGTAGAGGAACATCACATGGTGGCAAAGTATGTACTGGAAGCACCACTGACAGAGTCGAATGTAAAATCAAAGATTGTCCAAAGAATGGGAAATGGTCAAGTTGGTCTTCTTACAGCGAATGTAGTGTCAGCTGCAACAAAGGAACTCACTACAGAACAAGAACCTGTGTTGGGAAAGGACATGGTGGTAAAGAATGTGTTGGAGAAACCAAACAATCAGGAGTTTGCGACACCAAAGTCTACTGTCCAGTCAATGGATATTGGTCAACTTGGTCTTCCTTTAGCGAATGTAGTGTCAGCTGCGACAAAGGAACTCACTACAGAACAAGAACCTGCGTTGGAAAGAAACATGGAGGAAAAGAATGTGTTGGCGAAACCAAACAATCAGGAGTTTGCGACACAAAAGTTTACTGCCCAGTCAATGGATATTGGTCAAGTTGGTCTTCTTACAGCGAATGTAGTGTCACTTGTGGCGTAGGAAGTCACTACAGAACAAGAACCTGCGTTGACAAGAAACACGGTGGCAAAGAATGTGTGGGAAGTAGCAAAAAAACTGATCTATGTGATACCAAGGTTCAATGTCCATCTGATGGAAAATGGTCAAGCTGGTCCAAATACGAAGAATGTAGTGTCACTTGTGGCAAAGGAACACATATCCGTACAAGAATTTGCGAAGGAAAAAAGAATGGCGGCAAGGACTGTGTTGGAAATGATAAAGAATCTAGCATATGTAACACTAACATTTATTGTGGAAGTAAGTTGATCCATTCTTTAAAATTTCAATTTGTTTTGTTCAATGTGAGCAGTTGGCTCTTTTTGATACTATGTTATCTTCCAATAAGATGGTCATCAGGTTCACACAGTTTTTGAAATAACTAGATCAGACTGTACCATTTACACATGAGATCCACACTAAAAATTTATCAAATACTTTATATAAGTCTTTGTTACAAATATTGATTAACAAATTTCTTCTTTATCTTTAGAACCAGTTAACGGAGGATGGGGAGAATGGAGTGAGTACGGTCCATGCAGCAAGAACTGTAAAGGAGGATATCAAACCAGACATAGATACTGTAACAATCCACAACCGAAAAATGGAGGACGATATTGTGTTGGTGATGGATACGAAAGCAAATCTTGTGGAGGTGACAGCTTCTGTCCAGTTGATGGATTTTGGGCACAATGGTCATCTTATACAGAGTGTTCAAAGACTTGTGGAGAAGGACTCCAATCAAGAACGCGTAAATGTAACCAACCAAAGCATGGTGGCAAGAAATGTGTCGGTCTCAATGAAGAAGAGAATAAATGTACCGTTGTTGAATGCCCATGTAAGTATATTGAAATCTGTAACCTTTCAAGTGCCTGTGAATAGCAAGTGTGAACCTTTGTGGAATTCTCTTCTGAAATTTGTTTTATATATATTAGATGGACTTGAGTAGATTCTATATAAAACCTTGTATTGTGAACATTGTACTAGAGTCTCTCTCATAAAAGTGAGATTAGAAATATATCGAACAATTAGCAAAAAAATAACACTATTTCTTTCTAATTTTAGCTGATGGTAAATGGTCAAGCTGGTCATCATTTGACAAATGTAGCGTCTCTTGTGGTAATGGTACACAAATCAGAACAAGAAATTGCATTGGAAAAAGGAATGGCGGAAAAGACTGTACAGGAAAAGACCAAGAATCAAAACAATGCGACACTAAAATTTACTGCCCAGTCAATGGATATTGGTCAAAATGGTCTTCCTACAGCGAATGTAGTGTCACTTGTGACAAAGGAACTCACTACAGAACAAGAACTTGTGTTGGCAAGAAATATGGTGGCAAAGAATGCGTTGGAGAAACAAAACAATCAGGAGTTTGCGACACCAAAGTTTACTGTCCAGTCAATGGATATTGGTCTAAATGGTCAGAATATGGACAATGTAGCGAGACATGCGGAAAAGGAACCCAATACAGAAAGAGAACTTGCGTTGGAAAGAAACACGGTGGCAAAGAATGCGTTGGAGAAATCAAACAATCTACAGTCTGTGATACAGGAAAACCTTGCCCAGCACATGGATATTGGTCCAATTGGTCCGAATACAATGAATGTAGCGTCTCTTGTGGCAAAGGAACTCACTACAGAACAAGAAAATGCGAAGGACAAAAACATGGTGGAAATAATTGCAAAGGAAAAGACGAAGAAACCAAAGAATGTGATACCAAGAAATATTGTCCAGAAGATGGTTCTTACGGAGATTGGTCTTCGTGGTCAACTTGTAGTAAGACTTGTGGTAAAGGAACACAAACCAGATCCAGAGCTTGCACTCCACCTAAACATGGGGGACGACAGTGTGATGGTGTAGCAACTGAAAGTCAATCATGTGTTGTAAAAGCAACTTGTGTCCCGCATAAACCCATCTGTACTTGTCAGAAATACAAATTGGAACAATTCACGTGCCTTAAATGGGACAAAGCAGAAATCGAGAAACAATTTGAAGGTAAGTTAATGAAATAGTAATTTTTAAAAACCTTTCTTAAAAGTAATCAATGTGAAAACAAAGGCTTAATAATTTAGTTAGCTTGGTTAGATCTGAAGACGTGAATTGGTAATTTATTTGCAATATGATTATTGTTTTACTTCATGAAATTATTATTTTAATGACCATGTTTCATCTTTTATCTTTTTAGGAAAATGTTTCCTCGATAAAGCCAAGCTGGCTTATAAAGCTGTCGAAAAGTTATTGAACGAACTGAGACAAGACATGGCAGACACAAGAAAATGTAGACTTGACCTTCGAAAACAACTCATCTACGGTAGCACTGAAATCTTCACTGCCTACGACCATTGTGTTACCTTGGGTTCATGCAAGTTCATCAGATTAAGAGAACAACTTGAAGATAAACTCTTTGAATTGAAACGACTCATCAGCACTGAAGAAGAAGGCTTTGGATCATTAAATCGTAAGTACTTTTTAGTAGTTTACTATTTAGTTAATCCCAATTGAACAAACCTTGATCTTACGAATCGTGTTGGTAAAATCAATATAATATAAATTTAACTCAATATCCATTTAACCAAGGATTCGGGTGCAGGATCTATAATAAACTAAGAATAAGTTTAGACAAATCATTTCAACAATTAAATAATCCGTTCTATATTCTTTTATAGCATTGAGATTATTCGGTTGGTAAACAAATTGAAATCGACCACAGAATTACTAAAAAGGAAAATACCAAACGAAAGCTTTCCGAGAAGAAATACAGTAAAGGAGTTTGAAAAAATCAATATTTATGGCAACGAATCTGGTTGATCCGAGTTCGTGAGGGAAATTGAGAAAAGACAAATAGTAAAATTTTATACACTTATTTCTTAAGCAAATTTTATGTTTTAAAATGACATTGTTCTCCTAGAGAACTATTTAATTCGTTAATTGTTATAATTTATTTATTGAAATTAAAAAAAAAATTTAAAAAAATCCCAAATCTCCGTTTTCAATGATTAAACTTTTAAACTTCAAAATTTCAGTCAGAGACAAGGTTGCGATTGCTAAGGACTTATTCAATGTTCAAGCCTATATATAAGAAACTTTGTATCTCATTTCTCAAGGTGTCTTTGAGGGTCTTAAGCCCCCCCCCCCCACCTCACCCCTTGAAACTTTGTTCCTTTCAAAATTAGATAACAAAACTCCCACCCCTCCTAAAATCTTTAGTTCACAAACAATTTTATACCTCTAACAAACTGGCTTAAATAAGCCTTGATTGTACAAGTAAAAAGTAAAGTTAAAAACAGCATTTTCTACCTTCGTCTTCGAATAAAAAACGTCTCAAAAATACTGACGCCAGCAAAAAAAGTGACACTTTTCAGAACGTTTCCAGACGCGTAATTCCTTTTTACAGTAAAGACGGCCCCTAAAATGCAGGTTTCTTCAAAATCATGTTTTGAGGTGAAATATCAAATTGGTAAATTATCATCAGTGAAAAAAATGTACTTAAAACCGAAGCTGGAAGCCTAAATGTTGAAAATAACTCGATATAATGGGGTATAGGGATACTCTTACATCCAACAGCCACAAAGAATCCCAATCTGTTGATCTGATAATAAAACCAATTACAAATACAAGTAATGAAAGTTTACCAAATTAGATTTCTAAAAGGGATTTACTGCCAAATGTGGTATTACTTTAAACTTCTAATCTAGTAGAGCTTTGGCCACGAAAATTTCACAGTACATCCATAACCTTTGTCCGTCACTTTTAGTATGAAAAAAGAGCCATCAATACTATATGTCTTGTCATTAAGTCAATTTCGTAGTCCAAAAACGCTTAAAATTGGCCTTAACCTTTACCACGCGGAAAACGTATTATACGTTTCCGGTGAGAGCAGAATACGTATATATACGTTTTTAGGTTGTTTTATTTAGGGTTGTGCTAAACGCCGTAGGGGGCGTTTTTAGATCTCAAAAATGTCAGAAATGATCACGGGAAGGTTGAATATACCATTTTCCATAGTTTGAAGCCACTCACTTTCGATTTCAGGTTTACATGCTGGAAGATCAGTCAAAAACTGGTGTTTGCAAAAGCAGCAAGAAGTTGCCAAAATGAGTTTAAAGTTATGATTTAGGTAAAAAAAGAGTTACTTATGGATTGGAATTGTGATATATTGTTTCTATATAGTCTAGTCAGTGTTTCTGGTAAGTTCTTTTGAAGATAAAGTTTTGGGGTACCACTAAGCGCAGGACTGGAGTGGGACATGATCGGGTACCAATACAACTGATACTCAAACCAAGGGTTAAAATTTTAGTTTTAAAATGATATAAAGTGATTTTTTTTGTGGTTTCTCTTGTGTATGATGTTGGTGTGAGGGAGAAAGAATTGCAACAAATTTGTGTCTAAAAGCTATTACAATGAGCTTCTGTGAAATATGTGTTTTATAAAAGTCAATTCTGAAAGAATACATAAGGATATGGACCCAATTTTTTCAGAGGAACCAAAGCAACACGATTTTGACAAACTTTCTTTGTTTATGAAATGTAATTTTTTATAACATGGTAAGCACATGTTTTTTTGTTGCATGTGTCATTAAAAGCTAAAAATAGTTAAACTTTTATGAAAAACAATGCCTCAAGAAAATTGAAATGGTTTTTCCTTTCCACGTGAGATTAAAGGGGGGGGGGGGGGCTGAAGATCTTGCACTCCACGTAGAGGCCATTTGAAAACACGCTTGCATACAAAATCTTTTTAAACGAAACCAAACTTTCCTACTATCGTCAACTACATATATTATTGCTTATTTTCGACCAGGTTGTTAGGGGTTCTATAGATGGGAGCCCGTCTACTTCAAATCTGAAACGGATCTCATAGGCTTGATTTTTTCTGATTGGCTGAAACCGCCTATTGTTTTTAAGCGCGAGATTAAATTGGTTTAATTTTTCAACTGTCATTTTTGGTGGGGAATTCAAACTGTACAATATTACCACATACAAATTTTTTCTCATATGAGCTTTGTGAAATGGGAAAAGTTAGTATGGGTTCAGACTAGGGGTCCTACCACGTCGTTCAAAAAAGGGAGAGGTATGTTAGAAGTTATTAAGCCCATTCTTTAATAATAATAGTTTAATAATAGTTTATCTCAAAAAACAGCCAAAGAATTTCAAGGTTTTTTTATTTACAATAGTTAGCTAAGGTTTCTCTTTCAATTAAATCTTACCCAATACCAATTTTGAGGTGACTCTTCACTTCATTCCAGCTGCATCCTTATTGATTGGGACTTTATACTTAAAGATTGAAATCCTTTTCTTTCTACGCTTGACAGATTGAACATATTTATTATCCTTTTGTTATGTAATGTTGCAATTGATCAAATTGAAAAAATAAAACGTCAACCGTATCTTTCATCTTGCAAATACTATTTCAATGAAAAGTTTATTCTTTGGCCTACATTTTGAATGTGATATTTCACTAGACTTTCAACTGGTTAAATAGTGAAATATAAAACAAGCAATTGGATGGGATATTTAATAACGAGCTGGTTGATTGGTCAACAGTTTTTGTTTCGTAACAGCAAAAAACAAGATTTCTTTGTATGAGAAACTTGACAATTACTCTTTTTGAAAGTTTCCGATACACATTTCTTTATAAGCAAATCCGTTTTTAAAGATTTCAACCCAGAGGGGAGGTGCTAGGTTTGAGGGATGACGGGTTTGTGCGGCCCAGACGCCTCAAACCCGACCCTTAGAGATACTAATTTAGGCCAAACAAGTGAAACATTTTGTCTCAAATTTGCCAAAAAAAGCAACCCTTAGAGAAATCTTTTGATAAGCTTTGAGTCCAATTTTAAAGGTTTTCCAATAAGTATCGAAATCTTTGACCCTTAAAGAGACACAATGGCCAAATTATTCAAAAATGGAGACCCTTAAGCGCCGCACATACCCAGCAATCATTTTTTGCCTAAGTGCCCCTCCCCCTGGGATTCCAGCCTAAAAGTTGCTTCTTCAGTTTCAGGGCTAGGGTTGCAAAGCAAAGTTGCTTAATTTTTGTTAAAGATTTCAGAGTAAAAGCCTTAGGAAGTAGTTGCTTATAAAAAATGCGTGTCCGATTAAATGAAGACGTGTTCAACCATTCAGTAACGAACCAAAGTCCCCTTGATGGAGTGTGGTGTATGTTGATTAAATTGATAAAAATTGACCTAACAACTCTTCTCCACAGTAGTAGTGGTTTGACAAAATGTGAAAGTAACTTTTTAAATGTATCCGGTTTGTTGTTTAAAAGAGAAACCAAGCTAATACGTTGCAAAGCTTCATTAATTGCCATATTTACGGAAAGAAAGAAGAAAATCAAAATGTCAAATGTAACATGTTTCACTTGGTTCGGGAAGTGTTTTGTTGAAGAGAAACAACATTCTTGAGAACTGAACAAGCAAAACAAAAGAACAAGAGGTTACCTAAGGCTAATAAAAATAACCGCAAATTTGTAGGAAACAATTAGGAAAACAAGTAATTAGACAAAGCAATTGTGTAATTATCTTTAGAACATTATGATAATTGTATTTGGTATATCCTCGTGGGATGCCAGGATCTTAATGTGTCTAAGGCTGATTGCAAATACGTAGTCACTGGGTCCATTCATTTGATAATATAATATCAAAGGTTTTCTTTTAGATGAGACATGAGAGAGAGATTTTCGGGAAAACAAAGGATGATAGAGAATATATTAGAAGAAAGAATGCTTGATAATCTAAATATAATGACCAGTGAACGAAGTCTTCATCATCATCATTGCTCGACCGCAGTTTTAATTAAGTCTTAGTTCTTGATTTAAGAAGTCTTGAATAGGCAAAGTGAAGGGCTAAAAATGGCTTTTAGCCTCATCTCAAAACGAATCTAGAAATTTCAATAGAACTCATTTAGACTCTGAAACTATACCTTATAGGGGTACTTTTCCAAAGTTTAAGTTTATAGGCTAGGTGAAGAAATACTATGCTTATCTTTGTTGAGGTAAGCATAATTCTTTGCCCGTTTTAGGTTCTTTTAAGACCTGTGACAATAAAGCTCCGAGGGTTTCCCTCACTCCGTTTTTGCTTTTTCAAAGTGCTTCAAAATGAAACTTATTTCCAAATTTTCCAACTAATTAATCACTACACTATTACTGCTGATACGCTTCTCTAGTAAGATTCCTAGAGATTATTTTTCAGGTTCGAATTCTTTTTAGATTATAAAGATATTTGGAAAATTTATATTAATAGTATCAGGATAATGTGAACTTTTACTCGTGCCAAATAAAAAAATAAAAAATCACTCACCCAACTCAATTAGGAAGCTTAAATCTTTCGAAATTAAAATCTTTCAAACGAAATGAGCTACAGTCTGCACTCAATTAATGGCTTTAAAAACCAATTATACTGTATTTAGATTACAAACAAGGAAACGTAAAACAATCTGATATTAAATACTGATATTACACATCAATTATTATAAAGACATTTTTGTCTGCCATTTGTCTGATAACAATGTCTGTGACCATGCTTTGATATTTATAGCTCAGTTTTCTAATAATTAAATTTTCATATTATGATACTGTTCATTACTCAGCATGAGCGTTACAACAAGCACAAAATATATATAGCTATCCAATTCGAAAACCATAAAGCAAAGTATCAAAGGTCAAACCATTTGAAAATGTATAAAAATGATTTAAAATAGACTTCAGGTGTGCTTGACATTTAGTAAGGAGTAAAATTCCGAGGCTTATATTTCACAGAAAGGTGGTAGTATTTGCTCAAATTTCTGGTAGATTTGCTCAAACTGTTGGTTTCAGTCTGACAACTTTTAGGGTACATATTATAAAACCGTCGGATAATTTTGTTCTATAGAACACGCATTTACAAGTCCATGTAAGAGGTGCATGAAACGAAAAGAAAACATTTTTTCTTCTCTCTTTTCTATAGAAATATAAATTTATAAAGTTTCTTGTAACACTACCGGAGTTAGAATATCATTTTAATATGTATTTTCTGTCTAGTTTAACATAAAGTCATTAAGATTCGTCATCGAATCCGTTTGTCATATAATATATATTGTGTCTGTTATTCTGAATATGACGAATCTTTGTTGTTTGGGAGTGATTTCTTTTTCCAGGAGCTATTTGCTTTTTCACTATTTCCCGATTCAAGACAAAAAGAAAAAAAGTCGTAACACAATTTTTTTGTTGTTTTTGTCTTGTCAAAATATTTTTTATCTTTTCCGCGATTTTACGACCATGAAGATGAATGAACAACAAGATGACGAACGACATGTTTCGTAATTGGCCCTGTATAAAAAGGATGAGATTTTCAGTTCAAAATCACACTTCAAATGTACCAACAAAACACAAACACATACAAAGAAGTAATACAAACACCAACCAACCAACATGAGGCTGATTTTGGTCGTTCTAGTAGCGACCTTGGCTGTATACACACAAGCTGGTTATGAAAAAGCCGATAAAAGTAAGTCTAAACAATTATCAACAATTAATCACTTACAATATTTGTAGACTCATTTGATTTCTTAGAACATTCTTGGGATGCTAACTATTTAGGGTACTATATTTGCATTATTCTTTTGGGTTTGTTGAACTTTTATTAATTAACATAGCATGGTTTTAGAGATTTGTGTTGTGGGGTTTACTTTGTATTTCTGGGATTGATGACATTTTTTAAACTAAGGAAGATTACAACTTATCACACTTAATTTGCTTATTCGGATTACATGTAATGCGCACTCAAACTAAAGTGCAAATGTTTTGTCCCAATAAATTGAAAAATTAATTTAACTAATAGCTTTTTATAACACGGAAAAGTAATTCCACCTATTTCTTTTCAATAGCTTGTACACCAATGGAACTAGTCTGGGTTGTCGACGCCTCTGGTACAATCACTAACGAAGACCACGAAAGATCAAAAAAATTCATCAGTACCATTCAAACAAAGATTGGGTTGAAAGATAACGGTAACAAAGTTGCAGCCGTAAGCTATGGAAAATATGCTGAAATTCAGATCAAGTGCAACCAATTTGACAATATCTATGATTTTAAAGATGAAGTCAAAAAGTTAAAACGATTTCCAAAGGAACGTACCAACACAAGAGATGGTTTAGAAAAGGCTCAGGAATTGTTGACCAAATACGGATGCGGTGATGACAAAAAAGTTCAAAAAGTTATTGTCCTGTTGACTGATGGAAATGCCAACACAGGAGAAGGAGCTGAAGAAGGATTAATCAAAGCTGCCAAAGATATCCAGCAAAGCGGTATCAAAATCTTGGTTGTTGCTATTGGAAAATTCGAAGATACACAGTTGAAGAAAATGGTCGATGAAAAATACATCCATAAAACTAAAAAGACTGAAAAAGAAGATAGATTCGCCACTCTCAATAATGAAGACTTCATCCATCAAGTGAAAGAAGCAATCTGTGGATCCATAAAACCTACAAAAGGTAACAATTTAGCTTCAGTGTTATTCTTTATTGTACTTGCATTGTTCTTACTTGCTTTTTATCTTCAATGACTTGAAAAGTTTTGACGAGATTCTAACAATAAATATCGTTCTTTTCAAGCCTCTTAAATTATATTCTGTCTTTTGCATTTACAGTTGACGGAGCATGGAGCATCTGGGGAGAATTCAGTAAATGTAGCACCACCTGTGGCGAAGGACACAAAATCAGATACAGAAAATGCAATTCACCAGCACCAGCCAACGGTGGAAAAGAGTGTGAGGGTTATCCAAAACATAAAGTCAAATGCAACGAAGGATACTGTCCAATTGATGGTTACTGGGGAGATTGGTCTGATTTCACAACCTGCGATAAATCTTGTGGAAAAGGAAAACACTACAGAACAAGAAAATGTCTAAATACAAAATACGGAGGCAAAGATTGCAAAGGAAAAGATGAAGAATACAAAGATTGTCAGCTTGCATACTGCCCAATTGATGGTTACTGGGGTGAGTGGTCCGACTTTTCAACCTGTGACAAAACTTGTGGAAAAGGAAAACATTACAGAACCAGAAAATGTTTGGACAAGAAATACGGAGGCAAAGATTGTGACGGAAAAGACACAGAATACAAACATTGCCATGTTGCATATTGTCCAATTGATGGTTACTGGGGTGATTGGTCAGATTTCACAACCTGCGACAAAACTTGTGGAAAAGGATCTCACTACAGAACAAGAAAATGTCTGAATACGAAATACGGAGGCAAAGATTGCAAAGGAAAAGATGAAGAATACAAAGATTGTCAGCTTGCATACTGTCCAATTGATGGTTATTGGGGTGAATGGTCAGACTTTTCAACCTGCGACAAGACCTGTGGTAAAGGATCTCACTACAGATACAGAAAATGTTTGGACAAGAAATACGGAGGCAAAGATTGTGACGGAGAGGACAAAGAATACAAAGATTGCCATGTTGCATATTGCCCAATTGATGGTTACTGGGGAGAATGGTCAGACTTTTCAACATGTAGCGAACCATGTGGAAAAGGATCGCACTACAGATACAGAAAATGTTTGAGCAAGAAATACGGTGGCAAAGATTGCGATGGAGAAGACAAAGAATACAAAGACTGTCATATCAAATATTGCCCAATTGATGGTTACTGGGGAGAATGGTCAGACTTCTCAACCTGCAGTAAGACTTGTGGAAAAGGATCTCACTACAGATACAGAAAATGCTTGGCTAAAAAATATGGAGGAAAAGATTGCAAAGGAGAAGACAAAGAATACAAAGATTGCCATGATGAATATTGCCCAATTGATGGTTACTGGGGAGAATGGTCTGACTTTTCAACCTGTAGTGCATCTTGTGGAAAAGGATCTCATTACAGATACAGAAAATGTTTGAGCAAGAAATACGGAGGAAAAGATTGCGAAGGAGAAGACAAAGAATACAAATACTGCCAAATCAAATATTGCCCAGTCGATGGAAACTGGGGACAATGGTCAGACTACTCCAAATGTAGTGCTACCTGTGGAAAAGGAACCCACTACAGATATAGAAAATGCGAAGGAAAGAAATACGGCGGCAAAGATTGTCAAGGAGGTGACAAACACTACAAAGATTGCGATTCTGGTGTCTATTGTCCAGTAGGAGGAGAATGGAGTAAATGGTCAGGCTTCTCAAAATGTAGTGTTTCCTGTGGATCCGGAGAACATTACCGTACAAGAACTTGTGAAGGACGCAAATATGGAGGAAAAGATTGTAAAGGAGAAGACAAACACTACGAAGATTGCAAGACTGGTGTTTATTGCCCAATTAGCGGAGAATGGAGCAAATGGTCAGACTTCTCTAAATGCAGTGTCACTTGTGGTAAAGGATCACACTATCGATACAGAACATGCGAAGGAAAGAAATATGGAGGAGAAGACTGCCAAGGAAACGATAAAGAATATCAAGAATGCAGCGATGGAACTTATTGTGCAATCGATGGTTACTGGGGCGAATGGTCTGATTTCTCAACTTGCGATAAGACATGTGGAAAAGGATCTCATTACAGATACAGAAAGTGTTTGGGAAAGAAATATGGCGGAAAGGATTGTTCGGGAGAAGACAAGGAATACAAAAGTTGCCATGTTGCTTACTGTCCAATTGATGGTTACTGGGGAGAATGGTCTGACTTCTCAACCTGCAGTGAGCCCTGCGGTAAAGGATCTCATTACAGATACAGAAAGTGTTTGGGGGAAAAATATGGTGGAAAAGATTGTTCAGGAGAAGACAAAGAATACAAAGATTGTCACATCAAATATTGCCCAGTTGATGGTTACTGGGGAGAATGGTCTGACTTTTCAACCTGCAGTGAGCCCTGTGGAAAAGGATCTCACTACAGATACAGAAAATGTTTAAGCAAGAAATACGGAGGAAAAGATTGCGAAGGAGAAGACAAAGAATACAAAGATTGTCACATCAAATATTGTCCAGTTGATGGTTACTGGGGAGAATGGTCAGACTTCTCAACTTGCAGCAAGAGCTGCGGTGAAGGATCTCACTATAGATACAGAAAATGCTTGGCTAAAAAATATGGAGGAAAAGATTGCGAAGGAGAAGACAAAGAATACAAAGATTGCCATGATGCTTATTGCCCAATTGATGGTTACTGGGGAGAATGGTCTGACTTTTCAACTTGTAGTGCATCTTGTGGAAAAGGATCTCATTACAGATACAGAAAATGTTTGAGCAAGAAATACGGAGGAAAAGATTGCGAAGGAGAAGACAAAGAATACAAATACTGCCAAATCAAATATTGCCCAGTCGATGGAAACTGGGGACAATGGTCAGACTACTCCAAATGTAGTGCTACCTGTGGAAAAGGAACCCACTACAGATATAGAAAATGCGAAGGAAAGAAATACGGCGGCAAAGATTGTCAAGGAGGTGACAAACACTACAAAGATTGCGATTCTGGTGTCTATTGTCCAGTAGGAGGAGAATGGAGTAAATGGTCAGACTTCTCAAATTGCAGTGTTTCCTGCGGATCCGGAGAACATTACCGCACAAGAACTTGCGAAGGACGCAAATATGGAGGAAAAGATTGTAAAGGCGATGACAAACACTACAAAGATTGCCAGACTGGTGTTTATTGCCCAATAAACGGAGAATGGAGCAAATGGTCAGACTTCTCCAAATGCAGTGCCACTTGTGGTAAAGGATCTCACTATCGATACAGAACATGCGAAAAAAAGAACTATGGAGGTGAAGACTGCCAAGGAAACGATAAAGAATATGAAGAATGCAACAGTGGAGTTTATTGTGCAATTGATGGTTACTGGGGCGAATGGTCTGACTTCTCAACTTGCGACAAGACATGTGGAAAAGGATCTCATTACAGATACAGAAAGTGTTTGGGCAAAAAATACGGCGGAAAAGAATGCTCTGGAAAAGACAAAGAATACAAAGATTGTCACATTCTTGCATATTGTCCAGTTGATGGAAAATATGGAGAATGGTCTGACTTCTCAACCTGCAGCGAACCATGCGGAAAAGGCACCCACTACAGATACAGAAAATGTCTGGACAAGAAATACGGAGGCAAAGATTGCGAAGGAGAAGACAAAGAATACAAAGATTGTCATATCAAATATTGTCCAGTTGATGGCTACTGGGGTGAATGGTCTGACTTCTCAACTTGCAGCAAGACATGTGGAAAAGGATCTCACTACAGATACAGAAAGTGTTTGGGCAAAAAATACAGTGGCAAAGATTGTGAAGGAAAAGACAAAGAATATAAAGATTGTCATGTTGCATACTGTCCAGTTGATGGAAAATGGGGAGAATGGTCTGACTTCTCAACCTGCAGCGAACCATGTGGAAAGGGGTCTCACTACAGATATAGAAAATGCTTGGCAAAGAAATACGGTGGCAAGAATTGTGTAGGTGATGACAAAGAATACAAAGATTGCCAAATCAAATATTGTCCAGTTGATGGAAAATGGGGAGAATGGTCTGACTTCTCAACTTGCGACAAGACGTGCGGAAAGGGATCTCACTACAGATACAGAAAATGTTTGGGCAAAAATTACCATGGCAAAGATTGCGAAGGAGAAGACAAAGAATACAAAGATTGCCACATTCTTGCATATTGTCCAGTTGATGGAAAATGGGGAGAATGGTCAGCTTTTTCAACTTGCGACAAGACGTGCGGAAAAGGAAAACATTACAGATACAGAAAGTGCTTGGCAAAGAAATACGGCGGAAAAGATTGCGAAGGAAAAGACAAAGAATACAACGATTGCCATGTTGCAAACTGTCCAGTTGACGGTTCCTGGGGAAAATGGTCTGATTATTCAACTTGCAGCAAGACCTGTGGAAAAGGAGAACAAACTCGATCAAGGACATGCAAAGGTGCTAAGCATGGTGGTAAAGTATGTAATGGTTCCGCTACAGAAATCAAAATATGTGTTTTGAAGAAACACTGTGATGTGGTCAAACCATCTTGTTATTGCAATAAATACAAATTGGAACGGTTCACTTGCTTGAAATGGGGTCGTGCTGAGATCGAAAAGAAATTTAAAGGTCAGTTCAAGTGAATTAATTAGTTCTTCCTGAGTTGCATACGTTTAAATAACACCTTTGAAGTACTTTTTCAAAATACCAATACCTTCTTCATTCTCATCATAAAAACTTTACATGTCTGTTGATCATATACTTTAAAAGTATAATTAAACCATTAAACCCCTATTTTCGAGTTTGGTAGATATTATCAAATTGATTCAAAATCTGTCAATTGGTCAATTATCATTTGATTACATTACATATCAAATCCAGGAAAACTTTTATCATTCCTCAATTCTCTTTACAGGTGAATGTTTCTTGGATAAAGCTAAGCTGGCATATGGCGCTGTTCAAAAACTGGCTAACGAATTAAAACAAGACATGGGTGAAACAAGAAAATGTAGACTCCAACTCCGAAAAGAATTACTGTATGGAAGCACTGAAATCTTCACTGCTTACGATCATTGCGTTGCTTTGGGTTCATGCAAGTTCATCAGATTGAGAGAACAACTTGACGATAAATTATGGGAATTGAAAAGACTCATCAGTAGAGAAGAAGAAGGCTTTGGATCATTAAATCGTAAGTAGCTATTCATGTCATATATTATTATCTCTGATCTGACTTTGACTATTTCAATTCAAAAGCTTACCATGGTCTGAGATACATTAAATTGTATTAGAAAACTGTTACTGTATCTCAAATCAACAACGATAATTGCTTGCAACATTTCTAAATTGGATAAGGATAAATGACTTAAACTTTTTTATAATCATTTTTTATCTTGTTTCGTTCACAGCATTGAAACTATTCGGGTGGTAAACAAATGACCACAACAACAATACCAACAACAACAATTATTTATACAAACAAAATGTGCTAATTGAACAATGACATTAACATAATCGCTAATTAAGCACCATTCACTAATATATTATTTTATTTTTTTATATTTTCTAATTATTTATTTTAACTTTTTTTTCAGTTCTTATCTTATATATAAAAAAAGACAAAAAAAACAGCAATTGGTTTATTTCCACTGCTTAATTTTAAGATTCATCTTCTCTGCTCCAGTAAGCAAGCCTTAAAAACACAAGTTTTAAAAAACAAAGTGTTATCTTCATGCCCTATTATGTGAACCTAAAAGCGTTTTTATGTGCATATTTTATGTCACTATTGACAGTTACGCTTTAGCTACGACACCCACGAATTCCTTTGTACTTTTGAAGGCTTGTTACTGGTACATGTTTAAACCACAAAGATTTCACCTCGACAAGAAGAAAGGACATGCGGTCAATATGCGGTGGTATTTCATAAAGGGTTAGTCATACCTTCTGTGCCAGAGCATATTTCAATTCCTCAATTTGAAGCAATTCGTTTATCTCGATCACGTACAGCTTATATAACGCCTTTTTTAAGACTTGCATTTTTATGTCGACCTTTGAAGTCATTGACCCAGTTCCAAAAGGTATAATCGTCACAATTAGATGACCCTGGTGAGAACTAGACTCTTGGGAGTTAGCTGGCTTCTGTCGTTTGGTCAAAAAAGTGTAGGCTGCACGGTAGGCTGCTGGACCTTGTACAACTTATTCTGAGTCACCCAAATGCTTTAGCTGGCTCTAAACCCTCTAAAACATTGTAAAACGAGCTAATACCAGGCGTTAGAGGGGTTGGGGTTTTTGCAGTGGGGCAGAACCTAAGAATTTTACGCCTACAAGGCTAAAACACCTTATTTCAGCTTATGCTTTCTCCAAATCAGCTATTGAGCCACTTCAAAAATGAGACTATACAGGAGGTACTCATGTAAAAACAATCAGTACAATGAAAGAAAAAACACCAGCTTAAATGATTTAAAAATGTAAAAATTGTCTTTGCGACCCACTGGGTCTATGACCCAAAAAATAATTTCTCGATAAATAACAATTATTCATTTTCGGCATTTAATGACAAGTTTAAGTATTAAAATATTTAAAATATTTTTTAACCCTTTTTGAAATTTCCATTTAACCTAACGTCATATATGAAATTTAATCTAGATCACGAGATATTTTGGTTTTAAGTTTTGCACCAAAATGTGCTGAGTCAGCAAAAATTATTGATCTTAAAACTTGATTATCTCGTGATCTAGTCATCAAACCTC
>JAUJPO010074008.1:0-25616 GCA_032270745.1 Tiaropsis multicirrata
ATCAGTCTCTCTAAGGGTAGGGTTTCGGAGGTCCGGTCCGCACATACCCAGCATCCCTCAAACCTAGTACCCCCCCCCCCCGGGTGTAAACCCCAATAGTTCAGCAGGAGGAGCATAATATTTCACTGCATCCCCCCTTCAGACCATAGTGAAATACTGATATGTTACCAGATTAGGGTGTGATCGCGTGGTCGAGAAAAAGGTAATCATTCGTCATTCGACAAAATTTTGATTCGTGATGTGTACGACCTTTTTCTTCCGTTTGAAATTGACAAAATTTCAGGGATTGATGATGATGCGTGACGTGATATTTGGCCATTTTTCTTGGGGAAAAGTCTCACACGAAAATAATGACCAAATCACGTCACGCATCATAAAACTCCGAAATTCTTAAAAAACAAATTCTTGAAACATCTTCCAGTTACGAATTATAAGATTATAAGTGCAAAAAACTTAGCAAAAACCTTTAGCTCTCTCTATATATATGTCTCAAAATTATTTCGTGCGATTTTTAGAAAACGAAAGTGCTCTTACATTTTGTTTACATTTTTAAGAAAATGAAACGTCAAAAACACAGACTCGTTATGAAACAATCAGTGACGTCGTTATGAAAACGACATGTTCAAAGCGAACATAATCTTTTTCGGGTCTTCAGAATGTTTCTTGAAATACTATGATAAGGGGGTTATGTATGGATAGCTCATTGATAACTTTGAGTAGGGAAATTTGTTTTAAATAAAAATAACATTTCAAAGATAAGGTCTCATAATATTTAATTATATTATAAGTCCAAAAGTAAAAATAAAGTACGTATCTTTCTAAACTCTACATTAACTATCAAAATTGACCCCCTGAAAAGAGTATGAATCAACCACATTTGCAGTCGTCACCCCCTGAAATAGAAAAAAAAAACCGAGAGAAGTGTTTCAATATTTACATTTTTCATAATGTGGTTGAGTGTTGGCAAAGTTTTTCAGAGAGAGCTTGAAAGAAATCACTAAAAAATTTTATATAAAATTGTTCGTGTAATTATTTTACTAATGTTATGAAATTAGAGTAAATTTATACGTTTTGACTTGAACACAACGAATTACAAAATGGGTGAATCTGAGGAAACGCTTTTCAACAATATCATTGGAGACATGAAGGTACCTATTAAATATATATTTTTTAATTTCAACCAGTATTTTTGTATAAAGTTATTAAAAAACTTTTCACAACTTTTATGTTTTTTATTCTTGCTCTTTTTTAGAACATGGGTCCTCTATGGGAAGATCTTTATGTGAAAGCCTCCAAATTTTACGGAGCAGTAAAGTAAGTTTTTTTCTTGAATTTTTCTATTTTTCAATCTTCATACCATTATTTTTCCATCATATCACAAGATTTAAACGTTTGGCTACATTTCAATCAAGATGATTTCATCTTGTCAAGACTTTTGAAACGTACCCAAATATTAAACCTTGTAATCCAATCCAAGCCACAATAAACTTTCGATACGTCTATCACTGGGTTACTTGACGTAACTTTAATTCAAAATTTTAGGGAAATTAGGGTAGCTTTTTCATCTTTCTGAAAAATGTAAGCTGGCCAATCAGTAAACTATGAAGGTCTTTTGACAAAATATTTTTTTGGTTATTTAGTAGGTTCATTCAGCAGGTTTATTTTGGAAGATTTTATAAAGATTTCTGACATTTCATCCCAAAATAAAAAAGCTGTATTACGTTGCCAATTGATTTTTTATTAATACAAGTGGAATATAATTAAAAAATCACCCGTTCTGAAACCACGTTAATTATATAACTCTTTATCATTACTCAGACAAACTGCTATTACTGCTGATGCATTCTTGGAATCCTTCCAAAAGGTTGCAGATGCCACAAACAATTCAAAAGGTATTATTATTTCGCCTAAAATAATCATATCTTTGAAAGTGTAGTCTGTAAAGTAATTCTACTAGTTCTAGTAATCCTCAATTCATAACATTCTGAACACTTTTAGCTACATGGTAGTTTTATCTATCTATATATTTAAATAACATTAGGCCCGAGGGCCCATTCTTGCTACATATAAAATACAAAATACAAATAATACCTATGTAAAAAAATAAGAGAAAATTTCAGGGAAAATTTGACAGTGTGATAAACTTAGTATGATTAATCAGAATGATTGTAGAATGAATTGATTGTAGTGTAAGACTAAGTTGAGACAAGGAGTTACGTTGTGTATGCTTGGAGATAAGTATATGAAATATTAATAATTTAAAGAAATTATGATTAAAATTCTAGAAATCATTTAATATCAATGTTAGTCAGATTTTATCAAGTGTTCAATTAAATTGGTTTTAAAGTGTTCTTCATTTAACTTTTAGCTTTTATGGTTAGTTTTTTCCTACTTTTATGGTTTATAGACCACTAGCAAAATATGTTTCTAGAAAGTTGGAATAGTATGTCCTTGCAGTTTGGAAATTAATTTTTTTGTTTGACTGTTAGTGTGTCTTAAATTTTCATCCAGTCTAGCAAAGGGTTCAGCCTCTTCTCAGTTTTTATGGTTTTAATCTGCATTACACCTCTGTACTTTGTAATATACATATTAAATCTTTTTCACTTTCAATCCTATATGCATGAAAAGTTACTGAAATGTTATATATAAGTTATATATAAGATCAATTTCAAGATTTTAAAACACATGAATGAGCATAGTGCTAGTTGTTTTTTTAGTTGATTTAGATTCATATTTCATTATTTGTCAATTTGTTTCTTATGAAGTAACTGTTTTTATTTTGTCTATCATCCATTTAAACTTGAAGTTGATTTTCTTTTGTATCATATTTCCGTTTGTACGCCTTACATAATTTGTTGCTTCCCTATGTTCTGAAAACATAATTACCTTCTCATTAATCTCCTTGACAACACAAAATAATGTTTGATAAAGATTTTACGCATCTTCTTATTACAAAACGTTTTGTTTGTGTTTCCAGGATCAGCATCTTTTAATTTGTTTTGCCCTGACACTAAAAAGTTATTTTTTACTATAGTATTTCTTAATTTTATTCTCTAGATTTGAAGACCTGCCTAGTTTAAAGTCTGTATGCAATTATAGAATTTTGTCTCTTAAAACTGACAACCAATTACATTTGTACATTTTTTTTCATTTTAATCCCAGCTCAATTATTGCTAAATGCTCTCATCAATTTGAAAAGAAAATTTGGAAAGACAAAAAGAGACAAGTTTGTTATTTCAGAGAAAAGCCTTTCTATATACCTACACCTTTCCAGGTTAAATTTTGATAAGGAAAGGTTGTTTACTATTGAGGGCTGGTGACCTTTCACAGCCTTTTCTTATTCAAAAGACAAAGTTAAGAATATTGAATTTAGTGTGATTTGTTTTATCACCTATGTGGCATCTTTCACAAGAAAATAACAATCACTTTTTAGTCCATTTTATGACCCAACAACAAACTGACCATTTTATTAAACAGTGACTTTAAAAAAATATGTTTATTTTTGTACGGCACATTGTTTGTGTATGCCTTACATCCTCAGAATGAATAATTATCATGACTAAGAGTTAATCTTAATGGTACTGTGTGTTTTCCATGTTAAGCTACCAATGTTAAATGTCGAGGTTTAGACAACAGACTCTGCTATGTCACTTTTACGTCATTTTGTAGCATTTTTTTGTAAAAATCTACAGGAGAGTTTAAAAGAGGGATGTTAAAAAGGGATTAAATAGCTAAAGACTGTGATATAGTTTCTATCAATGTTTTTATGTCAAAGTTTCAGTTTTTAAATTGTAAATGACAGTTTGAATCTTAATGTACCTACAGTCAAGGAAGGTATTAACAGTATGGCTTTTGTCATGTTGTCATGTAACCTTCTAAACAGTCATGTCACGTCTAAAGGAAAAACATGATGTGCTTTATTTGCTTTTCAAATTTTCAATTTTAGAAACTGACTTTTAAAACCTTTTTTAATTTATATTTTTGCAAGATCAGTGTCAATACAATGGGTGATGTTTTCTTGCAAATCAATGAGTGACCCCTTTAAACTTTCTCTGACTGACGTCAAATTGTATAAAATTTATTATTTTTCAACATCAAATTTTCCTTTTCTTACTTTTACTTCAAACTTTACTTTTTGATCATTTTTTTCTTCCAATCTATTTTTCATATCTTTTGAGCTTTCATAATCTCTCCCTAAGCTGAACCCCCCTCATCAATTCGTTTAGACATTTTTTTGAAAACCAAACTTTAAGGTTTTTTTCTTTGGAAGATATCAAATAATTTGTGTGCTCTTAATTAAGTCATTTTTCATCAGGTGATGCTACGTTTGAACTTGTGCCTAGACTAGGTGGTTGGAGTTTTTTGTTTTAATAAGCCTCATAAATTAATTTCTAGAATGTTTTGGTCTCCTAAATTAATTCTATCAAGGACTTTCCTCTCTCACACAGTTAATGTTTTTATGTCTCAAAATCGAATTTCTTCGTTATAAATCTTGAAAAAAAAAATCAATAGCACCCCTTAGAAGTTGACTGTTTCCTAAGGTCGCCGGCGAAATATCTATCCCAGTCAGCTCCTTTATGAAAACAGGGGTATCTCAACACTTCTGCTGACGTCATATGTTCAGCAAAGTGGTCCTACAGGCCTTCCAACCCTTCAAACTCTAAAAACCTTTGAGTCATATAGATTTAATTCCAGCTGTTTTGGGATATTTTTTCCTTTTTTATGTTCTTCTTTTTCCCTTTTTATATATTTCTTTCTTCAATTTTCAATTACTTTTTCTTTTTTCTGCATGAAGGAAAAACTTGAAAAAGACATCCTAGAACCAAGTTTTGTTAACAAAGAATTAGTCGAATAAAATCTTTTGTGGGGAAAATCTTTAGCACCTCGGAATAAGTTATAAAGGATTCCTTTGAATATAAAATCTATGAAATATTATATAACTCCATTTTGATCAAGATTATCTTGTTTACAGATTAACATATAGTGTAAACAAGCCTTTAATCGACGCCTCTAATCTTATTGGTCTAGCTGGACAATACAATACACTTACACTTTACTCCCCCCACTCTATCTCTCTCTCTCTCTTTCGTGATGGAAACAACTCTCAGATTTATCTTACCATAAACCTTTAATCGATTTTTCAAATTTTCAAATTATTTTTCCATAAGTTTTGTCATAAACCACCAAGTATGCTTATTAACGCATCATTCATTCGGACTAAGTATGATTCCTAATCAAAGGTTTCTCTACTGATTTTTCAGTGTATTTCAGCACTCAGGTGTGTGATGCTGTTAATGGAAGCTCTTTTTGCTACACTTTGTGCTTAGCAAACGAAATAATGCTCGGAATTTTTCTCTTCTTGTTGATTTGTCAGAAAAAAATGCAAAGTGTTTTTTTTTGTGGTGCAAATTGTTCTCTCAAGTCTCTTCTCTACTGAAGATGATACACACGATCAGATAAATTTTCCCATAGATTGTACACTTTTTTGTTTGTTTTTGTGGTCTGTTGTTTGGTTGGAATGTTTCTGTTCTTTTTATCACATAAAACCGCAATATTTGCATCAGCAAAACAACCAGTTGACTTTTGATTTTTCAGTCCCAGAATCTTGTCTCACATTTAAGAAAGGTTAGGTCCGTCCAGTCTAAGTCATTTGATAAGTGCACAATTTTCTAAGAAACGTTGCCATGGTTCTCTGCTTAAATAACCAGAAGTTCAGACCCAAAATCTTGTCACACGTTTAAAAAAAGCCCATGTCCAGTCTATTAGGTCATTTGTTATTTTACAGCAGAATCTGATACACAATTTCATCAGAAACGAAGCCAATTTAATGTTCTCCGCGGCTTAAACTTTTCTAGAGTAAGAAATATAATTAGGAGTCATTTCTGTAAAAAACTAACTTTATTAAACTGTCGATGGGTTCTCTGCAAACCATTAAGTAATCACAGTTTGCTGGCAACCGCCATCTTTAGAGATGACGTCATCTAGGAAATTGTTTTCGCCCTTCATCCTGGTGATCCAGTAGATGTTTTTCGGTTGTCTGTATTCAATCAGAGAGTCGCCAGAAACGCCTAATGACGTTATTAAAGTACCTGCCAGTTAATTGTCATCTTATGTTTTTAATGGTTTTGTTTTGAGGAAGTGACGGTACTAAAAAAAAGTTTGAGTGAGAGTGCACTTTCTGTGTAATGAGATGGGATTCTTCCCAGTATGATTGCTTGATGCTTGATGGAAGAAAATTGGAAGGTTTCCAGGTTTCCAATTTTCTTCCTTTTATTTTGTTTAGATTTTTTCTTTATCTAAATTGATAAAAATTGTTTTTTAGCACTATTACTATCAGCTACTATCTTTAATATTCAGTCATATTCATTCATTGATATGAGCTAATTAGCGAATTACGAAAAAAGTCTTAATTGCTTTTCCATCCAAATGGAAAGCTATTATAGGATTATACCCTCTTAATGAGGTTAATCAGTATTTAAGAAAAGTCAACGAGCTATTATACCCTGTCAAAACTCCCCTCAAAGTTATCTGTAAGAAATGTTCGACCGCTACAGACTTCTTTCTCAAATTCCAATAGATGGTGCATTCCATTTCATTGAAAATGTTATTTCACCCTTGTTGTAAACCCTCTTTTTCAATCAAATTGTCCTGAAATTCATTTTGAATACCCATATACACCTGCCCGTTCATTAATAAGGTTTTTGAAAAACACACCACTTACAGCCCTTGGCAGTAGCTTATATCAACTTGTGTGAGCTCCTCTTGAATCTGTCTATCATGAATGCATTATTATAAGAAAATGTATATGCTTAAAATTATGAAACTCTCCTTAATTTGTTTTGCGAAAGGTCTTTGAGTGTACTTAGACATCTGAGCTTTAGTGGACATTGATTAATTGCCCTGAGACGGTTAAGTCTTTCAACCGGTCTCTTTCATTTGCTCTAAAGAATTAAGGAAGCTTTTGTATTTTTAAATGGCTTTCTCTTGATGTTCCTGTTCCCGTAGAGTTCTTTGTAAAAGTTTTGTTTTTTTCGTTCTGTAAGCTAAAAACAACTTTAAGCTCTCTATGGTATGCTATATCTTTCAACACGGGGGTACTGCCATACCTATCCCCGTGATATCCGTGTTCGAACTTTGTTCGGTGAGTGCATATATAGTCCAAATAATGCCCTCTTTTAAAGCAAATGTTATGAAATGTGATAAATTTTATCAAATTCTCGTTGAATTTCATACAGTCGAGCGAATTCACAAACTCATTGATTTGCATCTATGTTCGATCTTTTTTTTTTTTTTTTTGAAATGTAATCGCATGATCATGAGCAAAAATCCTCCTGATTGTCTGGTTAGTGACATCAATCATAATATTTCAATATCTCAATTATTCTAAGGGCCTCTTCACAGATATATTGTTGTTATTGTGTAAAATTATTCAAAATTCAGAGAAAGAAAATAATAGTTTAGTGACAGATGAAATTCAAAGCCATATGTCTTTATAAAACACTCTTCTCTATCATATCCTAAAACTTTTTGAAGGACCCTGTCATCACTGATATCCAATACAGGGTTACTTTTGAGGAAAAAGTCTTTGAACAAAACAATCAGAAATCGTAGTTTCTTCGAATGCAGGATAAACTTAAATGGGCCCCATCTTAGTAAATTCAAAGAAAATTTACAAAATCACCCAGCCAAAACACACTTGTAATGTAAAGCAGACTCAAGAAAAACTTTAGACTTAATCAAACGTCAGTTAATTGCTTTTTAAGCGCTTATCTCTTTCCTATATATTTACTATGATTTGTAGAAATTTCCACGTCTCTATGAATGAGTTGTGTGTTGTTATTTTCATTATCTTGTTGTTGAAAAATTAAAAAAATCTGTTAGTTTGTTATCTTAAGGAAATAGAAAGCCGTTATGTTACAAACTTGCGCCAATCACAACTTTCCGTTTCGTGGTCTATTTTGAGATAAACAGTGAACTTCAGTTAAGCCTATCGTGATCAAAACATTATATTTAAATGACTTGAAATAGGTCATTTATTATCGCTCCGATGTACTGTTTTTCTTCAACAGCCGATTGAATTCAGACGCTGTTTTAACCAAGTCTCGTTTTTCAACAGGGACTTGTTAAAAGCTCGACACCAAGTCTCTTTTTCAATGGGGAGAGTTTTTAAAAGCTAGATAAAGATATTCTGTGTTGACCTTTGAACCTTCAAAGAACCGTTACTGTGATTCACGTGCCTTAGCTCGAACCTCGAGCCCCGCCCCGCACAATTGCCTGTTTGTTTATTTAGGCTTGTTTAGGACTTTCCAGTATAACTTAATTGCTCAGTTTAGCACCATGCAGGATAAAGAAGAAAAGATAAAAAGGATTTTTAAGTTTTAGGTTCTCAAGAAAAAAAGGATACAAAGTTCCCAAGTGTGTTTTAATCAGCGCAATAAACGAGACCGCGATGTTTCTTCCGCATATTTTAAATTCGATTAATATATTAATTTATTTTTAATATATATACATTTCATTAAGATTTTAGTAAATCATTAAATTTATTCACGCAGACTACCGAAACATGTCCCACATGTTCACTTTAAACTAAATCTAATATATATTCAATTTAATTTACAGGAAGCACACGTGACATTGGTATATCATTCGGCAAAATCGTTTTTCGTCACAAGCAAATTGAATATAAACTGAAAAATTATGTCGGGTAAGTTAAAAGACCAAATCGAGACTCCAGGATTGACTTCCTGTCGTGAGTGAGCTGGTACCCTAGCTAGGTTCTAATGTTTCTCTGTGTATGTATGCCGTCACGAATTGAAAGAAAATTCAACACTTTTATATTAAAAAAATGGCCACTCTGTGTTCGGTCACGAAATTCCTATAAAGAAATCTATAACAAGCTATGCTAGGGTTACCAACTGAAATATTATTTCCGAGCTTCGAGTATTTTTATATCATTAAATCAACTTCTTTCAACGATAAGCTTTAACACTAAGTCCTTAGTCATTAATAAAGCTGCTTAACAAAATGCAATAACCTTGTAATTAATACGTGTTTATTTTTGTCCACTTTGAAAAATGTAAAAATAAATTCACCATTTTTTTATTTGCGTGGTTTTGTAACCCAAATAAAGAGTGTTTTAAATGAATCATACCCTGGGCGGATTCTCAACTTTTTTTCCTGCAATTTTTTCAGATAAGAAAGCTTGACCTCATCGATACTTTCTTTGGAACTACCTAGTACCTAGTCCTTTTAACGTCGCATGCTAAAAAATCAGCTTTCCCAGAAAAAATCCGTATTTCTTTTGTTTAGGAAGTCATTTTTCAACCCTTGACGTGTCAGACTTGCTCGACAATCAGGGGTATGAAATATTAGCATACAGGGAGGTCTCTATTGTCTATCTATAGGTCTTCATTTAGTACTACTACCTTAACTAAAAACCATTATTCTTTCATTCTGTTTAGAATCTTGGCAGACAACTTTTTGACGCCTCTTCAAGAAGCTGTCGACGAATGGAAGAAAACAAGCAGTCTGCTGGAGAAAGACCACGCTAAAGGTATTATAACATTTGCCGAGGCTTGAGGAGAGTGTGCTTTTAATCATTTTACCTTATATGGAAACTAATTACTCTCCTTCATAAAGAAAGCCTACCTCCTGTATCCGACCCTGTTTGCCGTGGGCTCTTTTTACTTGTCAGGTTTTTTTAAGCCATATAAACAATGTTGTCACGATAACTTTTGACACCTTCGATATTCTCTCAGATACACCTATTTAGCATAAGCAAGAACGCACTGGAACGCCCTGGAACGCCCTATCATATTAGTCTAACTTTTGAGCTCTAGGTAAAAATATTCCTTGTCGCAAAGAGTCACCCAGTAAATCGGGGGAAAACTTTGTAATTCGCGCATCACGCATCACGTAAGCAACCTAAATTTCACACGTTCACGCAATCTTTTTTCGAAATTCACGCATTCACGTAACGAAAAAATCACGCAAACAGCTGGGGGCCTCCGCAAATGAGATGATTATACCGAGAAACTTTGATTGTCATAAGTCAACTTTTGACTGCTATTTTCGTGTAATCATACTTCAAGTGACAAAAGAAATGGTTCAAAAAATATAATCCATGACACACAGAAACATCTTTCCCACACATTTGATGATGATTTGATACTTTCTCACCTGATGCTATGATTTGCTATAATCAATCTGTTTCGCGGTCAGCCGTTGTATTATTTTTTGATCACACTTTCCATCACTAAACCTCAAACAGTTTAATCTCTTATGTTTTCTCATGATGTGGTTTCAATATTTTCCTTAATTATTATGTAACCTCATCGGGACATGCTAAAACCTGTCAAATTTCCCATTGTTCTTTACGGATCCTATTATACGGTTTTTCTATATATGGGCTAAATTTCGCGTGGCTATACTTTCGCAGATCTCGCGAATTTTAGCCAATATCACGAAATTTTATGTTTTAAGCCAAGACGAATTAGGTGAAAACAGGCGAATTCACGAGATTTAATCCTCGCCGAAACTTTCATTTATTTCATTTATTTCATTTTACACGCCTCTAGTAGAACTGCCCAGTTCAAATCAGCTCTTCCTTCACGAGATTTTATTTGGCAATTATTAAAAAATATTCCTTCCCTTCAGATTACAAAAAGGTGAAGGGTGACTTAAAGAAAGCAAATGCTGACGTTGCAAAATTGAAGAAGAAAGCCTCAAAGAAAGTTGGAAAGCAAGAATACACGGATCAATTTCGGGAAGCTATGAGGGTAAGCAGAAGTAAAATTAACCAATCAAAATATGTTTACAAAACAAAATTAACCAATCAAAATATGTTTACAACACAACGTTAACCAATCAAATTATGTTTACAACACAGATTTAAACAGATTTAAACTGAATTTTGTTTCTCGATATACTAGCACTTCTATTATTTTGGTTATCTTTACCTTAGATGGATCAGACGTTCTATCTGTTATGTGGTTTTTCCATCTAATTCCTAGTTACCTTATCGTAGAAAATTTTACTTCCTTAAAATTTCGTCACTTTTGTCGACGACTAAATTTTGTCCGATGAGTTGTCCATTAGTTGCTTTCGAGAAGTTACTATCTTTGTATTCGTTGTTTCCAGGTAGCAAACACGATTTGTAAATCACTTGAAGATCAAGAACGATCATACCTTGAGAAGATAATGGTCGAAGAACGCAAACGTGCATCGCAACTCTTTCAGTTCTACAAACCAGTCATGGACCAAGAGCTCACCCTCATCTCCGAAATTGAACAATTACAATCGATCGTAGAAGAAACTAATTTGAAGTGTCAAAAACCAACGGAGCTACCCGAAACCGCTAAAGAAATTATCAAAGACTTCAAAGTTCCGGAATATTTGAGACCTGGAAACCGGGAATCTAATACAGGACCGGTAAGTCCTTTTCTAGTTTTTAGAGAACCTAAATTTAATGTTTCATTCTTTTTTAATATTCATACGTAATTAAAAAAATCTATGAAGCAATACTATCAGTTACCTTTCACTGATATTAAATTTATTTCCATTTTTTTGTATTTCAGAGTCCACCTTCCAGTCCTCTCATCGTTAAAGATCGTTCGTTAAGTGTCAGCAGTAATTCATCTAAAGGCTCCTTAACCCGAAGTCAAACGTTACCTTCAAACTACAGTAAAGGTGGCTTAGACCCCATCCCAGTCACCGCCCCCAGGTTATCAGGGCGGAACAGCATCTCTTCTTCGCGGAGCTCTTTTTCATCCTCATCATCTCTGGACCATGGCAACAACATGCCGGTGTTTGATCCAGTCACCATGGAAGAGATACAAACGCCGACTAACGGACATCATCATAATAGACATGACTCTCTCGGACAAATTGACGAATATATGACAAATGGTGGTAAGCAGTGTATGCTTCTCTCAATTAGAACACGATCGGTGGATAGCTTTAGTCTCGATATACACGTCAAAATATCTTTTAGTTTCACATTAAAGATTAATTGTCACGAAACCGTAGTCCAAGTCTTAATAATGCTCAATGTAAACCGAATAATGAAGCATTTATTAAATAGTAAATACTTTTTCCCTGCTAGTCATCTCGATACCTTTTGAAAATTCGACTAAATAACTTGCACGCACATACACTTAATGTTTTTTTTAATCAAAGTCTAATTGAATGTTTGTTTTTTAGAAGATTTAAACGCAACACTAGAGTAGAAAACACGCTTAAAATACGCTTAAAATTTCTTATAGAATCGAGGTAAACAAAATTTGTTGTTTTTGTGAACTAAATATCCTGCTCGCAAAGTAAACCTGTAATGTCATTCCGAAAATTGAAAAACATACTGAGCATCCTCAGCCTCAGGGTTATTTGAACAATCAACAATTTTAAATCTTTTTTCTATAACCGAATAATGAGGATATAGATTTCTCAAGAGAGCTGTCATGACGTCGCGGTTTATTTTGTGAGCTTTGTAATAATGCATTCATTCATTCATACACATACATACATACATACATACATACATAAAACACAATGCACGCATACACAAACACGCAATCACTTACATAAATACATCTAAAACTTCTTGAGGCAAACTGATGCTTTTATTTAAAATATATTGCCAAGATCTAGAGGTTAAATTTGGGTCAAATTGTTGATATACACAGTTTATCGTAGCCAGGTAAACCCGACGCTCGCTGGTGCTTCTTACTCGATTTCTTTCAAGCCTTCGCCGCTCGATGGCAATCAGACATCGCGTCAGAAGCTTAGTGAGCGTCGAACTAATTTTATCCTCACATTAGACCAGTTTTACGGGAGATCATTAGATTGAATTTTGACACACCATTATGTAAGGTGTTTGAAGAAAGCTACATGCTATTAATCTTTCTCTTACGATGTCCTTTTAAAATCTCATTAATCACTAATGATGGCTAGCAATTAGAAAACCATTTCCGCAATCAAAAAGTTGAATTGATGATGTGTGATTACGTAACATGACGTGTAAATTACAGACCAGATATCAAAATAAAACGGCGGAAACTCAAATTCAAAGACTGAGTGGGAATTTAATAAAACAAGACAACGGCTTCTTCTTAATCATATTTTCATACGAGTTTTTTGCATGAATAGGTTGGTCGTTAAATCTTGAAAAAATTACTTTTGCAGGGTTCAGACAGTAACGGAAACCCTCTAATTTACTCAACTAATTCTCAGGGAAATTTGCCTAAAATGTGCTTGAGAAACTGAAAATTTCAGAGAAACTCAGGGTTTGTTGCCTGTACTATAGTTGCTCTATTGGTTTTCAAAAACAGCTTGTAAAAACTCATGTTAGCTGAATCCTGGAAAAGGCAAAGAGAAAATTTTCAACAAATGCTCAACTCTGATATCAAAAATATGAATAAAATAATTTTTGATCCATTTTTGCTGTTTGTAAAACATCTTTATGAAAGAGCTCACGAAAATGTAATCAAAATTTTGTAGTCACGCTTGTTCAATCAACGAGTTGTTGAGGTTTAGATGTTATGAAATGAATGAATCTGTTTTTCATTGTGATCGATTATAAGGCCAACCTATTTTCTTGAGTCTGTCTACCTCAAATGTGTACTTAAAAAGTTGGGAAGAACGATTTACCTTCTTCAAAACCTTCTATGAAATTATTTTTACCAAAAGCATTTAAGAAATTTAACATTTAAAAATATTTTTTCATGAGTATGTTTATTGCCTCGGCATGCCATTTCCTCATTTTAACACCTTAATCTACCATTCAATTTTCTTCAAAACCTCACAGTGATACAATCTCATTTTAAATCAGACATCCAAATAAAACAAAGCTAAAAACCTTTTAAACTGTTTAAAATTAAACCAATAAACGACTTTTTCTTGGAAAATATTTTGGACGACTGACAAACAAACACAAAATTGACATTACGACTTGACAAATAACCCCAATGATTTCTTCTGCTGGGCTGATACATCGACATTACCCCCTTCATCCCACCCTTGACCCTTTCCCCTTGAGTCATTTCTATAAGCTTTTGACTACCCTACTCCCCAATCATTCTCTTCAACTTCAATTATTTTAAACCTTTCTCTCAGAAAAATCCCTTTTCTAGGAAAACAACCACCACCTTTTTCAGCTATATATCTCCTTTCTATAAAATCATTCCGAAGTAGGGATTTTTCTGGGTTGTTTGACTATCTACCTACTAAACGCGTATTAACCCCTATCTTTCTCACTTCGCTTTCTAAAGATCACGCAGCAAACATTCACAAGGCATTGAAGACACGAACAAGTTGGTCATCGATCGAAACCACCGATTCCTCTTCCGGTGTTGGTTCTCATAACTCACTCAATTCAAATCATTTACGATCTGGCCACTCATCAAACAACACGTTATCAAACAACTATTGTCATAGCAACAGCAGTAATGAATCGGAAGGAATCGAACCCGATTTCCCAGAACCAGATCACGGTCATTATCCACCACCCCCGTCTTTAGATTTCAACACACCCATGAAATATGGAAACGACGCTGGGAAATACGCGACCATTGATCGAAGTCACTTCCGCCGTAACCAACGTTTGACGTCAAGTCTACGTGAACAAACGGGAGGTATCAAACAACGATCAAACAGTTTCGGGGAAAACGAGAACCCGTTTCCGGATTACAAAATGAACCTACCGAAAAATAAAATGAACACTATATGCAGGACTGCTTTCCCTTCCCACACGAACGGTCCATCTAACGGCCGTCCGGCAATTTACAATTTCTTTGAGCAACAATCAACAGCTGAGCTCAGAAAAAAACTCAGCCCAACTTCTTCACCTCTCAAAGCTTCGGCTCCGCCTCTACTACCAAGGCGTAATTCTGCATCCGGCCACGCCCCTCCGCCTGTCACCCCAAAACCGAAAAGCCCTTATCACCGTCAAATGTCGTTGCAAACGGTCAGGGCGGAACCGAAGGCGTCTACGGAAGATAATGAGCCATCTACTGAGGATATCACGCCCGGTTCGTTTCAAGATGAATTGAATCGTCGACGTCTCACTATCCGCAGAATGAGCCAAACCAAAAAAGTTCCAGGCTCCTGAGTCTGTAAATTACACATGTTGTTGTTGTTAAATGGTCGCCTAGGAGACTGATTAATGGTGGATGAGAAGGATGTCGTTATCCTCCTGGTAGCTTTTTGGCTCAAAGTCCCGCTTTTGAACACTATTTGTTCACTTGTAACAAAAAGTGGTTATAAAGGACTAAACTATTTATTGCAAAGATTTTCTGTATGATACACGGTAGTAGCAAAGACAGATGGTTGTGTACGTAGCTTAAAGGTAGATAGGTCAAATACACAAAGTATCTATGAACTGGCAATGAGCCAATATTTGAAGTTGGATTTTACTATAGAGCTTAAAGGTAGATAGGATTTTACTGTAGACGTACGTAGTGACCTACGGGCTAAATTCTGTTACTCCTTAATTGATCACTTGAGCGTGCTTTTTAAAATATTTTTAATCAGTAACAATTATATTTAGTATTTTTTCCACATTAATATTATTTTAAAAGCAGAGTATCATAACTAAACTTGTAGACAGACTTGTTTTTCCTTTTATGCAGTGGACACATTTTTTTTAGTTTTTTAAACAATCTTTTTCATAGTTTATTATTTAAACTTTTTTTTGCAGGTATTTTTTCGTTACTTTGTATTTCTCTTTTTAGAGCGTAGACACTTTCGCGAAGTGGAGGAAAAAATATTTTTCGCGACATAAATTTCGCGAAAGTTTGTACGCCTAAATTATTTCTCTTTTTGGAGCGTCAGTATACCTTTTCGGCCCTTTTTACGCCGGCCCTTATTGGCGTTATTTTCGGGCCTGTGGCGTTATAAGGGCCGGCGTAAAAAAGACTGGCGTAAAAAAGGCCAAAAATATGGAATTTTGACTAAAACGCGGCGTTAATTCCCCCCTCGTTTTTCAATACTTTCAGGTTTTCAGGAATCGGTCCTTAAAGTCTAGCAATTAAAGGAGGGGGTTAGTAAGCAGTGAATTGACAACATAACACATAGCTACAATAGCTTCGCTTACGTAATATGAACAATAGCTTAAAAAAATAATAAAACAAACTTGAGTCATTAAAATGGCTTCTGAATATAATAAGAAATGATCACTTTGTTATACTTTTTCTTCTGTTTTAGTGTAAAGATAAGCAAAAAAAGCATGCTTGTAACAAAAAAATTTCATCCCTTCTCCTTGGCGTAATATACGGCCCTAATTGGCGTAAGTCCAAAATTAGGCAGTGGCGTAATAAGGGCCGGCGTAAAAAAGGCCGATAAGGTAATTCACTTATTTATGTTTACAAGGTTTTTTTCACCATAATACCACCCTCTTTTCTTCCGCCCATCTAACGCCAAACAGCCCAAAAACAACAATTCTGCTGGTCAGAATTGGACAGCTGTTTGGTTGAGTTTAGTTGAGCTGTTTGTCACCTTACCCCTAGTAACTTACTCCACTGTTTTCGTAAATTAAAGCTATTTTTCGCTTTATATTATCGTTGTATTATGTTCTATTTTCGTCCTTTTTGGTTTCTTGCACATACCTCAAGGAAAGAAATTTTATCTCACATTTGGCCCTAATTTTAAAATTACTAAGAATTAACTGAAAGTCGACCATTTAATTTGCACAAAATTATCTAAAAGCACGCAATTTAGGAGAGCTTAGTTCGCGAAAATTTCTTCCCAAACACTGGAAAAAAGGTCCAACAGTTCTGTGCTAACAGTTCTCTTTCTCATTGGAGGTCGTAAATCAAATGAAAAATATGTTTAATTTTAAATCTGCGTTACGTTTTGCTGTTAGGACGGTTTGCGTTAAATTTTGTTGTTTTTATTTTGGCTGAACAGAAAGTTACAATTATTTATGTTTTTGACATTTAGATATTGATTATTTTTTAACACTTTTTTTCTTGATATTATTATTATCAATGTGTAAGAAAGAGAATAAAATTATACCTTAAAATTAAAATTAGAAAAATAATGCTTCCAACCCCTTCGCCTTGTAGATAAAGGGTTCAAATACATGCCTTAGAGTCATCGTGTCAAATTAAGTTCTTATTACGAAAATATCTTTTGAATTTGCTGCCATTATAGAAACATTGTTCATTAGGTGGGTTGAAATAGAAATTGTTAAGTTTACTGACCCGAAAATTTGACATTAGTTCAATTTATATAGAGACGATTAGTTCATCTGCGACGTAAAAATTGTAAAACGAGCATTTTGTAGGAGTGCACTTTACATTCAAGTTTCAATAAAAAGCATCTCTTCCACAGATCTCATTTTACAAACTACTACTTTTTCGTCTCAGTATAAAAACACCTACCTTAAGTGTACTTATTTTGGCGGTTCGCCAAAAACAGAAACTTTATTAAATTTGGCGGGTATTTAATTTGGCGGTTGCTGAAGAATTTAACCTTAAAATGGCGTAAAAACAGCGAAAAAAATCAAAAAACACCTTCAAAGGGTTCATATTTTCAAAAAGTTTAATTTGGCGGGTATTTAATTTTGGCCAAACCCGCACCGTACACTTAAGGTATTACGTAGAAATTACAAACTTTAAATGCACTCAAAATTAATCGATTAAAAAATTCTTCAAATTCTACTTGCACATATTTTCATTATTCAACATATTCAAAATAGTGGTAAGAGGGTATCAATCCCCATTAAAAATGGCGCCACTGGGTAAGGGGCTATGTATTCTTAGTCAAACTAACCCAAGACAAATATTTCATCTCAGAAAGGTGAAGATTGAGGTTGGGACTCGCTGTGGTAATGTGATGCGGATATCCATCGTTTATCAACAGAAAGAAACAACAGATTCAAAAATGTTCAATTTAAATCTACAATAGTAATTTCTTCCGTTTGCTCCAGTTCGCTTGATTCGTCTGGTTCTAGTTGCATTGTTTCTCGTTCATTTGAATTTCCGTTCTCATCTTCCTTGTTTTTTCTCTTCTCTTTTCTGTCAACGTCAAAGTTCGTTTGTCGAAAAAACAAATCATGAATTTCATCAATGCTTTTCTCAAAGCGCGCCATTAGAGCATCACATGCTTCATACTTATCCTCTTTTCCCGTTTCATCCAATTGATCACGCCATTCGCCCTCCTCGTATCGCCCGACGAATCGTTTCAGTCGCGTGATAATGTATTCGACGAGTTGAACATCACCTGCTTGCTTAACATACTCTTCCTCGCAGTCGCCGTCGATCGCTTCACAAATGATCGCGATGCAAACATTAAAAACAACATTCATCATGAACATCGAAAAAGCCACATAATAGAGCGGCCCGAATAACGGCCGTGCCTCTTGTATTTGATCAAAATCGACGGCACCGAGCAAGTGAAGAAATTGAGAAACGCAAGTTCGACCAAGGGAATTATATTCATACACCTGCGTTCCCAAACCTAGATGAGCAGTGTAAGCGAACAGTAAAAAAAAGCATAGAAAGGGTACCATGAACATAAGTAGCGGATTCACAAACGTCTTCATAATCAACCCAATTCTGAAAAATGTCTTCGCGAATTGGAACAAACGAAGGAATTTAATGTTGAGTAGGAAAGCAACCAATCCGATGACAGCTTGCAAAACTTCATCTGCTGTTGCGGCGTACTGAAAACCAACGAAATCTTTGGGGTTCTCTTTGAATGTCTTGATATTCCTGGCAGTTGTCAACCATCGAACCACCAGTAAACCGAACATCGCACAATACAGAGGAATTAACATAACCTCCACTATGTTGAAGAAACTTTGAAAGTATTTACATTTCTGTTTGATGAATTTTTGTATTTCTTTTGCTGTATAGTAAAAAACAAAACAGATGAAGATAAGCTCAGCAACGCGATTCATGACGTTGACATTTACTGAATATCGGTACCCGTTGAAAATCTTGAAATCAACCCATGGAAATGCACCACCTATGAGAAAAGAATAAGAATAGCTCCATTAGCTACCAAAGTTTTAAAGTTCCCCCAAAACCGCCTCCTGAAAAAATAACCACTAAAATTTTCGCCAGATCTAAAAGCTAAAGATTTTCCAAGAAAAAACTGGCGGTAAACCTAAAACCTCAACCCCTGAAAACAACTCCTCTAAAAAACAGGAATTGAAAATTTGAACAGACTTACCGGTCGGCAAAATTTCGGTGAAGAGGAAAGCAGTCGCAAATAAATTGACGTTGGCATTATACACTGTAAATTCGATAAAAATCGCGCGACTTTTTTCATCGAACCAATTATGTGAATGAAGATCCGCAATCACCGTCCAGGCTGTTTCTTCATTGTATCCAAGGTTGGCATGGTAACCACTTCCTGCATACGTCAGCATTCGCCCCACAAACTGAAATCCCCTAAGCTCAGATTGCGTTCGATGCTCCCAGCGATCAAAACAAGAGATGACTGTGCCATCAGGTAAGAGTGCGGACGGATTGACATAATACACTCTTTCACCACCAAGAGATTTCCGTTTAGCCAATCGTCGAGCTTTGGAGCTCTTTTTGCCCGCACCAGTAACTATATTTTTGTAAACTCCGTTAGATGTTGAACGTCGTGTTCTATGTTTCGGTCTCGTGATAAAAGTCAGATCACGACGCTTTCGGTTTGACGTCATGTTTGGATTGTTGCTAGGTAGCCAGCCAGTTCTGTAGTCCTCTGTGTCTTCACTTGAATAAGAATAACCACCTTCGCAATGATGAACGAAACCATGGAAATATTGTGGTATCTTGCACGAGTCTAGAAACAGGAAATTTCAGATATGATAAAAAGATGATGAAGGCGTGAATGTATAAAGTCCATTGTGAAAGTGAAAGATTTCTATGTCACATAAGGGGAATTTCCAACTTTCGCAGAGTCTTAAGCTGTCGATTCTCTATAGTAATACGAACATCTCATTTTCTATCTACTTTGAAAGAAGAAACTTTTGCGGAAAGAAACTTTCGCGTGTTTCGCGCGTTTTGGTCAAATTCGCGAAAGTTTATTCCAACGAAATGCAAAAATTTCGCGAATTCTTGACACGCGAAAGTTTCTTTCCGAGAAAGTTTCTTCTTTTAAAGTACATATTTTGAAATTTTAATTGAAATTTGAACATGTCCATATTGGAAAAGTTTGAAATTTTACAAGTCCATACTTTTCTTAACACGAAGTTGACGGATTCTTGGTATACTGATTAAGAAATTTTCATGATTTTCAACGAATCCTTGAATGTTTGGAGTTTCAACATCATACCATGGTCCACCGAAAATACTGGGAACGAATGTATCCTGTAACCACGTGTACATCAACCCTGGGTTGGTAACCTAAAAAGTTTTTATACTTTAGAAATTGAATAAAACTGGAAAGAGAAAAACTTCTACTACCTTCACTCAAGATGGATGTTATAAAAGTAAAATAAATCCAGTTCAATGAGGAATTTTCGTGAGGTAAAAAAGGCGCGAAATATGCTTTTGGATTTAATATTGCGATTGAGCAGTTTGAGGAAATTCCTGTAAATTTAATTTCGCGAAAAATCCTAAAAACATGTTTTACCACAATCTCATGGTGTTAACAACCTTTTTCACTGAATTACCAGTTTCAAAAAATTCGCGAATCAAAGATCCCACGAAAATATATTCAACGTTCCCAGGTATCTCTACTAAAACGTCAGAGCCCTGGAAACGAAGTTGGTTATATAAGAGAGAACAAATAGAAACAACGTCAAACTTACTGCAGTGAAATGGATACCGCTAGTGTAGCGAGACCTCTCAAACATATTGACCAAATCACGGCGATAAATGAACATGTGATTATCTTTCTCCGAATACGACAAGTTGGCAACAATCAGCAAGAAGAACAGGTAGATGAGAACATCTTTTAAAACGAGGCTGGACATCTTCTCTTTCAACTTCAACTTGCGTGCTCTTGCTATCTCGATATCACTTGGTCTGAATGATGTTGAGAGGAGAATAGGATTACTTACAGTAAGTAAGTACCAAATGAGTTTTGACCATGGCGTTCTAAATATTTTTCTACTCCGCTCATTTATTAATCATTCATCTTTCGAACACTACGGCAAAATTTTACAAAACAAATTTATTGCGCTTTAGTTTCTATTCTTAGCCCTGAAAACCCACAATTTGGCCATCTGATCTCCTTTGTCGTCTATTTTCATATTCACTTTAATATATAGGCCTCCACCTAAGCGACGTCGCTGCACGCTTGCTAGGCCTGTAGCCATGGTTTTGACGATTTTTTAAGTTGTTTTCACTATGTAGAACGAGCATAATGCAGAGCGCGATTTGTTGCTTTTTTAGAGGATAAGAGTTTAGTTTTTAAACTGATATCTAATCAGGGGAATTGGCAGGACACTTTTAAAAGCGATTGATGAAGAAATATAGATAATTGACATACTTGATAACAAGTATTTCATCAGCTGTAATTATTCCATCTTTATCCTCAGTAGCTTCAAGAAATAATTTCTTATTTTTTGATGTTGCTGATGCCGCTGCTGGTGGTGGTGGTGATGGGGAGTTTGATATCTGTAAATTATATCATTCAAAAACCACTTTCAAATTTCATATGAAAACAAAACATATTCGACCTTGAAGAGAAAAGGCTAAAATCTTCGAGTTATAGAGAGAAAATACTCCAAGGGACCAAGAAAACCATCCGAGTTAAGGGAAGATTCGAGTTATGGAGGTTCGAGTAGTAGAGAGTTTTTTATAAGAGTTTGTTAGGAAATTCTCACCGTGCCAACACATTTGCTCGAGTAAAGGAGAGGTTCGAGTTATAGAGGTTCGAGTTATCGAGAGTACAGTTAAAGCCATTTAATTCAATTTTTGTTCGAATTAAAGGGGTTTGATTAAGTCGGACGGGACCGAAGCTTTTCGAATCATGGGAATTCAAATGTTTATGTTGATATTTCAGACCATACGATTGGATTTAAGATGAAGATATTTTACAAACCTTCTCTTTGCCATCATTGTCTTTTTTTTCATCTTCATCGATATAAGTGACGTCATGTTTGACCGGTTTTCTCAAAATGGCTGCAAAGAGAACAGCTACGAAAACAGCTTTGACAGGTTGGATGACGATCACCGATTGAAAGAAGCCAGTGAACATAGAGACAAGCCATTCGTTGGAACGACGAGGACCCCACATCATGGAGTAGAAGAAACACAGGGTTGCAGAGCTACCGACTGATGCAAAAACAACGAAATATGCAACGTATTTGAAGCCGTTCGGTAGCATGAAAGGCTTACTGTCTTTCTTCTTCTCTTTCTTCGTTTTATTTTTCGAATCTTGCAGATGGTTGTTTAGGAATTCCATGGAATAATTAAAATCATCCTCACTCCCATCCTCACGCCCGTCATAACTACCGTCACTCGCATTTTCAACCTGGTTCATTTCTTTAGCTTTTTGTTTAGTCTTTGGTCTCAATCGGCGAAAGATTTCGATAATAATTACACTAGGCGGGATTATGATAATACTAGACTGAATTCCAATCATCACACCTGTAAGGTTGACTTTGAAATTTCCAAGGTAGACAATTTTACGCCCTCCTGGGGCGTCATTTGCTCCGAAAAACATGGCGTTTGTGAGCATCGTTAGGAAAATGAGGGCAAGACAAGCAGTGAGTCGTCTGAAGCGTGTGAAAGAACTTTGAGCAGGTCGTAAGAAAATGGAGAACCATATATGGCCATCCAAAAGACCTGTTGAGACTTTGGAAGCAAAAATGAGATGAAAACGTTTCAAATCTTTTTCTGTAGCCACGACGAGCGTCCGGTCAATCTGTCCGTCAGACGACTCTACCGAAAGCCATGTATCGCAAACGAAGGGATATTCATTGCGCGTATCAGCATCCACAACCAGAATGCTTCGCAAATACCAGGATGGGCTTTGACCTGATGAAAACAGCAAGATTATTTCATCAGGCACAGAAAGCAGAAAGACATTCAATAGCAAAAGCGATAATTTCAGTTTATGATTTGGGTGTGGTACTTACAAAGGAAATATTTTAGCTTATTTAAAGTTTTGGATTTAACACTGATCTAAAATCAGTATGTTTAAAGACATTTATTAAATAATAGCATACTTTCAGACAGGAAAATACATTACAGGTCTTCCCGTCAAACGAGTAATAAAGCCTTCTTCAGCTGGACTACAACTGGATAGAAGATTAATTCAGGAAGTATTTTCGACCAGTTAAATTTTAAAACAAACCTGAGTTATCATGAAAGACACGGAAGAAATCAACTTCACCAATTTCCCTTGATAATGTAACTTTCAAAATGACCGTCGAACGTGCTTTAAACAATCGGCTATCATCTGTATTCAGGGGGATGACTATTTCTCCTTTACTACCTAAGAAAAAAAACGAATAAAAAGTTGTTAACAATTCAGGAAATTTAAGATTAAGGGTTACATCTGATGATTGCATGAAACAGTGCATGAAACTCGTTATGTTTTAAATTTTTTGGTTTGGAAAGTTAATTCAAATTACGGATCTTGGCTTTTTTATTGTTATAAAACAAAAGAAACCGAAAAAAAGGCAAAAATTAGTTCCCGCAAAAAAATTCTACCCAAGTCTCCTTTAGGGTGTGTAGAAAAGGTCCTGAAACATTATTCAAAAATAAACATGTGAACTACTATTTATTACACCATTAGCATTTTTTGGGTTCAAAGCTGAGCATATGCTTAGATTTATTTAGTTCTTAACAATAACAGTAGTTTTTGTTCTTTATATGTCTCGATATGTTTATGCTTATTTAAAGCCAATGTGGTGGGCAAATAGGCCGTATGCCGAGTCAGTGCAAAGCAAGAACGTTGATTGGGTCTTAAGATTAATTCATTGAGTTTTTTAAGAAATGCGAGTTGCTGTTTTATTTTTATTGATAAAAAAAACTGCAAACGTTATCACATTTTTGTCTCTGGAGTAGGACTGGTTTATAATTTCAACGGCAGCTCGTCCAGAAAACAAAAAGTCCTTTAAATCAAATGATAACTAGTTTCCATACCTCTGAGCCAACCATAAACACGTGCGGACGTTCCGGAACCATTCCCGGCTCCCGTGACAACGGTGATGATGAGAGTTTGTTTGATTGCTCTTCCATTTGTACAATCCACGTGTACCATTTGTCTCTGAACAAGTTGAAACAAAAAATTATATTTTCATAAAATGAAGTAGGAAAAACTATTTGTAAATTAAAAAAAGGTTTTTGTATAGATCGATTGATTTAAATGCACCAAAAATATTATTTCATGTATGTCATGCGGGTCAACTTAGGTAACTGTCGCTAAGAAAAAGCTATAGTAAGAAAAGAGTGAAAACTTATTGAAAAATGTTTTTCTTTTTATTTGGATCGATTGCGAAGTCATTTTTATTAAAATTAAAGGTGGCAAAACCTACCTCAATTTCATCTTTCCTGTCTTTCTTGCTAACCCATATTCCCAATATGATGTAGATAAGAAATATAGTGATTATGACCATCAACACACCAAGATTATCTCCCAAATTATTCAAGCCAGCAAACACAGCATTCATATCGATGGGGTTTGGTGCAACCATTACATCACCACCAAAATCCGTGAGATGTGTACACAAACACACGGTCTTTTCTGGTGTGGTCTCAGAATCAACCTAAATATTCAGAAAGAGAATGGAAACCACTAGTTTATGTTTTCATAGGAAAGTGAGCTTCATCCTAGACCAGGTTAAGTTCAACTATCTTTGAAATATCTAAACAAAGTGCCGAATAAACGGGGGAGCGGATCAAAATAAACGAAGGTAGGGGGAGGGAAGTTGGAGAAAAATCGGAAGCACTTAACCCTTTAAGGGCCCGTTAAGTGCTATGTCGGATATACAAGAAGGCGAAGCCCTCCTGCCTTTTTTATTTCCAACTTGAAATCTTGATTTTTGGCCTGAGTTGACGGAAATAAAATGCCCCAGTTGCAACACAAAAGATAAGAAATGACTTTGTTAAAAAAAAACGCCCTCCGCCACGCCGCCCTGCCTAAAACGGGCGAAGAAAGAAAAGACTCTCCTATTCAACAAGCTATAAACCAACCTCCAATTCCTTTTGGTTCATGATATATTGACGTTTAAAGTTTGTCCTAGCTCATTTTAACAAAAAGTACCCCAAAAAGGGCTCGGCACGGAAAGGGTTAACACCCCTGTCTCAGTGACCCAGTGGAAATTCTTTTGTCGGTTGGGAAATATAAAGAGAAAGAAAATACAATGGGAACATCAAAAACAGAATGTTTTCCACTGGGATACAAAACTGTTGTTCTTTGTTCGAAAAGTTTCTAGAAATGAGATATCGAAATTGATTTCTGGGGATGGGTCTTTTTCCAGTGGGAAAGAAATAGTGATAATTAACATTCAAGGTTATACTTTAACATGTTGAATGCGCTATTGTCATACCATGTTATTGACGAGTGACGATGACCATACTGAAAAGTGAAAATAAAACATAATTGGTCAGTCAAAGCTGAACATTCATTTACGTATTATTCATTTCCAGGAGACCAAAAAGTGTTTCCCCGATTTCTTATCGGATTATTTTTCAGGAAAAGGTTTCCCGCGAATTTTCTCTTTTCTT
>JAUJPO010074009.1:0-11417 GCA_032270745.1 Tiaropsis multicirrata
AGTGGGGTGATCAATCTATCTTCAAAATCATTCTGGGGCACTTCAAAATCAGTTAGTTTCTGTGTTATCATGTACATTTTCACATTTTCATATTTTCAATGGGGTAACTTTTTAAGAGAATTCTTTTCAGTGGGGTGACTGATTCTTTCACTAGGGTAGATAATTTGGTCATTTTTAGCACAATTTTTCACTGGGGTGACCAATGAGGTGCATCTCAGTATGTCACAGAGGCAGGGGTGTATAAAGTGTTTTTACGTATTACCTATTATTTTCAATAATTATCTATTATTTTCAATAATTTAATTACTTCATTTGAAGAAACGATCAATTAAACATTTTTCACATAGTAAGTAGCATGTAGTGCTAGCTATTATAAACTACTGTTCGTCTTTAGCATATATAATCTGCCATTATCATTAGATAGTTAATTATAGCTCTTTTGACGTCATCCAAATCTTATTATTCTATAACAAATACGGAAAGTTCATTCACCGATTTCTAAGATTTTGATTGGTCCGTTAAATTTGTCCAATCTTTTTGAAAAAGTTCTTTAGTACAAAAGTTTCTAAAAAATTGCTTCATTCTCCAAACTCGTTTAAGAGACTTTACTACGGAAAACTTGAGTGGTCTCAAGTTGGCAGGTCCACAACCTCTTTGAAAAGATTCTATGAAAGAATTCATGATATCCATTACACAAACCTTTCTACGGAAGCATCCCAATAAACCAGATGTTTGACACTAGTTTCAATGTTAAAAATTCACGGTCACGGGGTTTTAAGGTGTTTCCGTGTGCGAAAGATTATGCATTGGATAATGGAATAATTATTTATATAATCTCTCTATTTTGTTTGTTCCGTTTCAGTGCTTTTGAAAATTATTTCCCATAGTTCATTTCGCAGTCCATCCAGCATTAGCGAGGTTCCGTTAGGTGAGATAAATCGAAGGAGGCCACGGCAAATAACGACTCGCGACCGTTGTCTCTCACAATTCAGGGAACTTAATTGGATAGATTTTGCGGGATTACGGTCATCCGCCGTCCTCCCTTGATTTATCATGCTTAACGTAACCTCACTATTTTGATGCGAAGCAGAGATAACGTTCAACGGCCGTTCAGGTACGGAGTATTCGTGTCACAATTTTTTTTATTATATCTGGTCAACATAATATCTTTCAATAAGATTTAAGTTCATTAGAAATCCACCAGTATAATATGACGAATGTGGAGTTGTTTTGATAAAACTTGGATCTATGCCAGGTGGACAAACCAAAGCCAAAGTAAATCATCATCCATTAGCTATTATCTTTCGGGAAATTATCTTTTTGTTTTCAATTTCGACTGTCTCTATCACCGAACAACACAATTTAAAAAAACTCCCACGATTTCTTGCTGTCATTGAGAAGTAAATTGACGCTTTTTGAATTGATAAAACTTTTCCTCGGTAAACTTCACCGAACTTGTCAAATTGGCTACCAATAAAATCGATTTCCTATAAAATCTCATGCCAGAAAATCAACGTTTTTAACGACGTTAGAAGAGCCGCCGTCGTGGCCTTTTCATAAAGTCGACGACACAATTGACACCGATTTCCTCGCCTCAATAACATATATATTCTTGAACCCCAGGTGTCGAATCCCGCCTGTCCATCCGACTTCCGCCCGCACCCAACTCTTCTTGCAGTACGCCCAAATAAGTAACTGGTAAAATAGTCCCGTTACTCGGCCTTTTCAGACCAGTTTTTAGTCCATCTGTAATGTCTACTTGTGTTACAACGTGAGTACTGTTCGTGCTTTTTATGCTGGGTGTAGTTGCTCTCATTTCTCGACGTTTAGCCTGCCATCTTGATAAAGTTACATGGTCTAGAAAACTTTCGTCATATAGTTCCGTTAAGTTTGTAATGTTTTTAAGTGTGGTGTTTTTGTTACGATCTGTTTTAATGAATTCAGGCGTTCGTTGCACGTAACATACCTTCGTTGACCTAAAGGAAGAATGCAAATTTAGAATTAATGTCAAAGCAATTTAAACTTATTTTGGCCTCGAGAATAGCCTAGCATCCAGACGACTAGAATTATAAAGTAAGGAAAGTGAGTTATTGAACAGAAATTTTTGAACTAACGCTTGACGGCCAAGACTACAAGAATATAGTTAAATTAATATAAAAAAATACGTCATAAACGACTCCAGTCGACCTCAATAACGACAATTCGCCGGAACTGTTCGCAGTAAATATTACTTTTTTTACATATTACATCTTGCGAGAAAGATAATTAACCTCAAGCATTTTCAATTTAAAGCAAAAGCTTTAGATTTGCTGTTTTTACAAACACCAGTGTCTTGTTAATTTGAAACTTTGTCAGTGACGGTGTTATGACGGGTCTACAAACTCTCACAAATAACATTTAACCAGATTCTGCTTGCGCTTATTGAAATACTTTAGGCGACTTTACACTGAAGCTTTCTACTGGCAAATCGATTAGCAGAAACAAAGGCATCTATTATTTACGGTGAAAGAAACTTATTAACAGAGTGCTTTGTATTTCATCAAAATGCTTCAATAAATTTCACCATTTGTTTTATAAAACTTAATCGATCTTTCCTAGATCTAATCGATGTTCCGTGGGGGTAAGAATCTGAAGACAAAGGATATCCAGGGGGTAAGAATTTGAGGAGCAAGGATATTCAGGAGGGTTCGAAATTTTCGGCACGGATATCTAGGGGGAGGGGGATTGGTGTTAAGATCGACATCCTCAACAGGGGCAATATGGATTTTTCTGGAAAAGCCCATTTCTTTCTCTTCAAAACATCTTCTTTTTTGTTAATATCTTCTAGAAGAGACTTGCTTTAGCAAAAAAAAAAGTTTATGATACAGTTGACTAGACGCCGGGATGAACCGGGGCGAATTCCATTTCGGGATGAAATTGGACATGTAAAGACCCCCATAGAAGAGTTGGACCTTGCGGTATCTTTAAAAATGTAAGTAGTGCACTTTTATTACTTTAACTTTAAATGAATTACAAAAAAACGAGTTAATGCGTAATTGTAAAGAATGTTTATGTATTTGGTTCAAGTTAACGACGCAAATGAAACCGCAGGTTCCGTGGCAACGACAAACAAAAAAAGAATAAAATAAACTTTGTAGGAATCTGCTGGATGGTTAAAATTTTAAGTAAGTCTTTTTAATCTCGTAGTTTGTAGAAACGAGTGGGCATGGAACGTTGTTTTAATTCCCAAACAAAGTTGCTTTAACTTTTTCAGTACGGCCCAGCCAAGAATCTTTCCTATCGGAACGACGTGCTCTTCACCTTATAGTCTCTGATAGAAATTTTCACTTGGTTTAAAACTGCATTTTCTTCAAAGTTGATAAAAATTTCTTCTGATTAATAAAGACAGTTTTAGGTCGTCCAATAAGTGAGAAAACGCCCTGCAAACTTTCTCATTTGCCAATTGTTAGAATCCTAAAATTTTCTCTTTCTGCTGGCGGCACTGAAAGATGTTTAAATAGTTTGTAGAAAGAAATGTAAGATGAGTGTACCTTTACGGCCAAACAACTTCTCAGTGATTTTTCTCTGCATCTCAGTTTCTCAGATCTGCATCTCTCTTTCTCGGAGTCAAAATTAAGCTTTACAGTTAGTAAAATTTGAGTTTTAGACAAAAGCATTAAAATTCAACTTCCAAGATCTCAGATTTGCTTCTCAGCTTCTGAGATTTACATTCCCGTCAGAGATTCGATAAAAATACCTTTATTTTTCGTGAATTAAGCTGAAAATGCGGTCAGGACCTGATATGAAAATGGCAATAAGACAAAGAAATAAACAAAATTAAATACTCATCTACAAAGGAGAGTGTCTGAGATTCAAAGAATCAGTAAAGAGAAACTGAGATCATGATTTGGCCGCAAACAAAAGCACACTTATTGGTAACCTAGTGGAGGTGAAGTATAGGCTGCTACCCCCTGGGTGCTAACATTATTGTTCGACTGGGGCGTGCGTGGGATAAACGGGGAAGAGATTTTAAATTTTCGTTTTTTTGCGACCACAAAAGTCAACACCCCCTAATTTTTGTCTAAGTACTCCGGGTTGCTTCATTACAGTACTTACCTTTTATAAATAGCAGGCATGCGCGCGAATAGAAAGTGATTCAAACGAAGGAAAATAGATCAACATACGACCGCATGTTACACAACCCAAAAAAGAAACATACCATATATATATCTGAAATAAACAAGTCATTATATTTAATGATCTAAACATAGTATAGAAGGAAAGAGGAAACAGCATGACTCGCCTCCGCGAAAACCATTGATATTTTAGAAAACTTTCAACTGGAAGTTTCATCATAATAACACTCATCAGCCATATTAAAAGTCTGTTGCAAGAAAATTGTCAGTAAAAGTCTTTTCCATGTAGAAACCAGGAAATTATCACTACACTAACCTATTTCTTTCGCCGTATCGTGGCTTTTACATAATAAAATGGTTTTAACCGGGGTTTACTGACAATCTTTTTGGCAACAGACTTTAAGCCCTGGTTGGTTGTTCTAGAAGAAAAATTTGGGCATTAAAATCAAGAAGTTCGTTGTCATATTTTTTTCTCAAAAGATTCTTGAAGTTGAACAAGAAAATGATTAACTGGCTGTCTCGATTAATTAGAATGGGATATGAAAAAGGAACCAATAAATTTTCAAATATTAAATCTCTTTTATATCTGTTTTTTTTTAATGATAGGTGGAAGGGAGAATGTAAACAACTTTATAGCCATCAAAAGAGGCGTTTGTTTTTCCGAATTTTTGTAAATTGGTGGTACGTGACTCAAAACTAATACTAGGGGCGTCTACCCTTATTTTCAAAACATTCTCTTGTATCTTTGCAGTGTCGTACACACGGCGAAATATGTTTAGTAGCTAAGGAGGCTCCATGGTTAGGGTCAGGGTTTTTGAACCCTGGTGGCTACGTCACTTTTTTATCGATTCAATATTTCTAAAATTAACCTGAATTCACACCAAAGTTAGCATAAAAAGGAAAAGCCGATTTCAGATAAATTCTGGTATGACGGCTGCCTGTCTACCGGAGAAATTTATCTGGTTGAGGATAACTAACATTTGTGCCAAGTTTGAACCGCCGGTGTAAAAGTGATTTTTGTTAAGGACTTTTATCAAGGTTTTATCTTTAAAATAGATTTATTGTTATAGAACAAACAATAGAAGAAAAAAACATTTTTATTGAATTTCCTTTTGGAATTATGATACTAAGGGGAGTATGTGTTCTGGCATCATCTGGTTGCTTTTAAATCCTTAACTTGTAAACTGTGTATTATGGTAAACCTATTTATAGCATCCTTCACAAAGACAAACAAAATCAAAGACATATCTTAATATGACTACTGAGTTACTACACTTCCTTTAGATACAATGAAAGTTTGTTCTCTGGCTATAACTTCCTACTTTGGCTATCCTAACTAATTTGTCAAACACCAAAATCGCTATTTTATAGATTGCATGAATCTTCGAAGGTCTCGAAGATTCATATGGTTAAAGTGAATGTTGCAAGGCAGATTATGAATGACTTCATAGACCCCATATACACTGAATGAGCAAAATTGGACAGAGGAAAATTGTGGAGCAAGATATGTTTCCTTTATGTTTCCTTCGCAAAAATGTTGTTTAAAACTGCTTATTTAGCTTATGGCCACCAACCATTAAAAATATCTAGATCTTTACATTCATTTGTCAATTAAAATGATAGACTTGAAAATGAAAATGAAAGTGCTTTAGAAATTGAAAACTAATATAGTCATACCACTCCTACGCAGGAGTAGTTACAACTCTTTGATACTATTGTAGTACCAAATCTACTGACATCTAGAATGAAACGACTGGAAGAATAACAGATACAAAAAGCCGAGACGGTCAACGGGAAACTGAAAACTAATATAATCATACAAACTTCTCCCGCGCTGATAAATTTCGCCGTATGGAATAAGATTACGTCATAAACAAATTCATTCTACGACGAATATCAATATCGGTCAGTTTCCTTCATTTTTATACTTTTATGCTGCTGACTCATATGTTGAAAATAATCTCTTACCATTTACCACAACAACGCAAACTGCACAACGCCTAATTCAACACACTTTTTCTCAATGGCAGTATTCCAATGATTAACCTATGCACCGCAAATTAAAAGAAAATCTAGCCAAAATTTTGTCTTGTGGATTGCATTACATCAAGAGTACTAAGTGTCTTTTAAAGATATTTGTTTTGTTTGACAGAATCTGGTTACTCTTAGTAACGTCAACTTGGGTGACTCAAAATTGTGGCAGGTCTTTCTCAAAACGAAGAGGAGCTTTTCGAAACACTTTGCCTAAACTTAAAGACAATTTGACGGTTTAAAAGGTAGTCCGACTCCCGAGACAAAAATGTGATGATGTTGCAAAACGTTTGCAGTTCTTTTTAGCCAGTCCAAGAAAAAAGCAATAACGCGCGTTATGACAGTTGATTATTTAAGTTAAGAATACGATGTCTTTTTTGTAATCACAAAAGCGAAGTCCAGAAAATTTGAAATGCTTTTGGCTTAACCATAGCATAAAGAATAACGTCTGTGTTTTGAATAAAACAAGAGCAACTTATTAAGCTTTTGGTCTCACTTATTATTCTTTCACATAGCGATTTAAATAAGACAGTGGTCAAATTTAAACTCAAAACTTTCAAATATAAAAACATTTTCAAAAAAAAAAAACGTCTGAAGTACTGGTTAGCCTAGTCTTCAAGATATTAAAAAAAAAGTTTCTTATCTACTCTGGACCCATACTAATTTTCATCTATCATATACCTACCACAAAATTTAAAATATTTTCGAGTCGGGTAAGAATCGGAGGTAGTCGGGGTTCTCGTCCATAAGTTCCTTCGACTTTCAACTGGTACACGAGATTCTCATTTTGACTCACTGAAAACATTTCCCGAAAATAGACAGACCATTCAGTTGATTTCTTACCTTCTTTGAATGACCAACAAAACGAATATAATCATCAACAATATGAGGAATCCAGTGATGACAATGGTCAATGCGATTGCCAAGAACGTCTGTGATCTGCCAACACCACCTCCACATTGAATTGGTGTAGTCACCATGAAAATAACCAGAATCTGTAGATACATCTATTCTTAACTTCACTTCTGGGAACTCTATATAGAAACGAAAGTATGAAACCATCAATACTCTTCATGTTTACCAGGCTTCTACTTCTATGCGTATACCACCAGCCCAAGCAGACACATGACGGTTTTCCAACGTTTTTTCCACGTTATAAGATTGTCTTGTATCTGCTTGGGAGGTGAGCAGCGATCAAGTGTATATCAATGTTCAGCTGTAGTTGACTCATAAGTTTTCAACACAATTTCTCAATAAATACGTTGGTCATAAATTTTGAGAAAAAAGTCAAAAAGTTATATTGTAAGAATATACAACAAGCCGAAGATTTGGTACAAACAAGCTAGACGAACCCACACGCCACAGCAGCGACAAGAAGGTTCTTAAACGTTTATTTGCGTAAAATATTGTCAGAATTAGCTAATCTCAAGCCAACTAAAAAAGCATCAAAAAGCCAGTTTGCCATCATAATATCATCATTATTAAACATTTAACAAGAATAGCTCTTAATTCGACAACGGACGAAATTACAATAACAGAAAGAGGAGAGAAGAAGCGAGACTGAAGGCCGTTCATCATTATCATTATTATTACATGGTCAGTAATTAGTAAACTTTTGATATTGTCAATTTTTTAATTAAAAAGGAAAGTAATTAAAACAGGATGTTCATTGAAATGTTAATGTTTTTGACAGTTTCTTCTAAAACGCAGTTCGTTTCGTTATTGCTTATAATTTTTTTTTTATAAGAACCAGTAAATTTCGGCTGAGACTCGGATGTTTTTAACTTTGATCCACATTTTTCTCAAATTTCCCACCCCACCCTCAAATACACGTCTAAAATGCTTCCCTTGGTCTAAGCTTTCATTAGGAAAATTTCCATGCCTAAATTGTGAGCTCTTCATAGTTTTTGGTAAAATTTACCACCAAATCTGAGGCTCGATGTTTTTTATGAAATTGTTCTTAAGATTGTATATTATTGGAGTGAATAATACCTCTAATGCCTTGTTTTTTTATAAGAGCCTCGTGAGTATAGGAAGCCTTCAGATGTTCTTAATTTTTCTGAATTTAAGCCAAATAAATAGGCTATATTTGACACATTTTAAGTAATTTTGGGGTTTTAAGCCTAAAAATGTTCTAAGCATTTTCTTCTAGAGACTCTTAAAATCAAGAACCAGTAAATTTGAGTTGAGGCTCAAACTGTTCTTATTCTTTTTGCATTTTCAGCCTCGAATTGTTCTTATTTCATTCGGGAAAAAAGTTTTTTTTAGCAAGAACTTTTTTAGCCAAGGTCCTGTAAAGCTAATACACGATTTTTTTATAAGAACATTAAAATCTGAACAAGCTTTCTAATATGTTCTTAGCTTTTAGCTTCGTTTTTTTTTTGAATTGTTCTTATTTTATGGTCATTTTGAGCCTCATTGTTCTAATAAAATTGTTCTTATAAAAAGAGCGTATTTATTTGTTTTCAAATTTGTATTCTTATTTTGCCATCCATACGTTTTAACAGAAAAATATATGGCTTATGTTTTATTCTTCTACATGTTTTGTTTTGTAAGAACATTATGACCGAAACAAAGGGAGCCTTTGGATGTTCTTAACTCAAGCCTTAAAATGTTCTTATTGAAGCCTTATGTTCTTATATGGTTTATTCTGTTTGCATTTATCTCTTCATAAAGATAAACCCTTACTAGGAAATGGTAGGATAATAGAACCTTGACAAGGGATTGTGCCTTCGTCAATCAATAACAATTAGCATAAAAACCCCTGCCATTAAAAACTTCGCTTCCAATGGGGGAAATTGAAATCGAAATCGGAATTTTTTTCGGGAAATTGATCTCCATTATCCGGTTTCGTTTGGCAAACGGAGTTACGTACAGGATGATCAGAGGACAGAAGTATAAAAGGAAAAACAGAAAGTGTTGACGGATGGCTGTAACTAAATAATCTTGTGTGAAAGGTTAAGGGCGCGGTTAAGGGTGTATTTGATCAAAGATTTGACCATTTCTTTTTAAAATACAAGTTTTTTATATATCATAACAATTTAAAACATACATAGGTAGTTATGTTCCAATCCTTTTGGGATGATTTTTTAAGAAAATTGCTTGAAAGCGAAAAAAGAAATTCTCAGCAAAATTTAATGGAAACCATTCAAAAAAGACATCTAACCTGTTTATTGCTGAAACCCAACTGGGTGGTGGTAATTGCGATATCCAATCCAATGGTATTGATATCAACCAAAAGAATCTTACATAATTCTTTAGCAGAAAACATATTGAAAGTTATAACGGGTGATAAAAAACACTACACACGTTTGAGGCGTCTTTGGAGCTGAAAAAATCTTCTTTTACAAGATAGAAGAAAAAGTTTTAAATCTTAATCATCTATATATATATTCATCTAAATAAGTGAATAAATATTTTTCTTAGAAATTTATAATGCAATTTCCCCTGCATTTGCAATGTTGACAAGACTCGAGGTAAAAAAATATATTTTTAAGCCCAGCGCTAGCGAACAGGTCTTTCAAAAGCAACTGGTAGACTTGTGAACAAGTCTGTTATTTATAATTACCGCAACCAAAACTTAGGGGTCGGGTACTGGCTAGGTAAAATTTGAAAATAACGTTCACACTGGAACTTTTTACAATTAAGCACAAAAGAGTTATACCAGGCATACCCTCTATCTTCATGCACAGTTCTTGACAACGAAGTTTCGATGTCCATATCAAACGCTTAAATGTTTGATATAAATTCGGTGTCCAAGGAAGGAGTGCCCAGTGGTGCACAATCGTCAGCTGAAACTTACCTCTTCTTGTCAGTTAAAATGCAAGAAGAAATAAATACTTACAATAGCAACATTCTTAAAAACAAGATATACTATGCTATGGAGAATTCTTTCACCAAGTCAATAAATACCTTTAAAAACCGAAGGGAACCTACCGCTGAGGTTTAAAAGGTGCAAAATATACTACCGGGGTGGGGGCACTTATATGGTCCGACCTACGGGATGTGCGGCCCTTAAGGGTAGAGTTTTCAAGGTTCTGACAAAATTCAGGTGCACTGTAAGGGTAGACAATTTGAGAAAATTTTGAAATTCTTTGCTAAAGTCGGGGAAAATGGTCGAAAAATGCACTGCAAGGATCGGATTTTCGACAAAATTTGCACTGCACTGTAAAGGTCCAATTTTTGACCGCACATACCGTCGTTTTTAAATCGAGTGACCCCCCGGGACAGACCCTGATGGAGACCATATTTGATTAATTTTGCTATTGTACTTTTACGACCCTAACAAAGACTATAATCGAAAATATTTTATGGAATGATTTTTGGCATGAATTAACAGTGTGTTTGATATCGATCAAGGAACAGAAACTTTAAAGCAAATACAGTAAAAAGGTATCCAACAAATCTTTCCGTACTTTTACAGGTTGCTGAAATGTTCAAGTGAATAAATGAATAACAGGAAGTGAAGAAAATGAGAAGAAATAAATCGACTTCATTTCCTATCGAGAAAAGCTAATCTTTTATGGAACATATCTTAAAGCAAGTTCCCCCTTCTTGAGCTATTTGTCTTTTAGTGCAGTAAGCGTATGCTTTTGAAATCTAAACATAAAATAATTGGATGAGTTTACCACATTCCTTTTTAAATTCGTAAAAAAATAGTTGACTTAATAAAGGCAAATTTGGAAATTATCAACTCAGTCAAGCAAATCCGTTAGTTAGGTATAACTACGCTCGAGCCCCGAGACACTGTAATGTACCCATATTTATACTAAAGAATTCTATGATTAAAATAACAATAACTAATAATCTATGAAATTATTACATAAAATTACTGCATAAGAATAATAGAAAAACTTAAAAAATATGATTTAGAATACGTGTTCCAAACTACACTGATAAGTCAACATTTCTTCCGATTTGGTTATTCCTGAAAAGATCCATAGAAAACAGTAAAGGATACTGATTTCCTGGATAACCCCACCATTAAGCTTTTTCTGGAACAGGCCGATTTTAATTACAAATTTCTTTTACCTCATTCAGATCCTTTACCGGTAAAACCGACCCCAAACTCAAAAAATTTGGGAAACTATAATGAGCAATTATTAAGCTGTTCCTATGTTCTTGGTTATCAAAAATACTTGGAATCGGTCAGTTAAAAAAGGTGTTACATGTCATTCAAAGTGTTATTCTGTCAAAGCAATCATGAAAATCATGGAAAATCCCCCAACGTTTTCACGGACAACCTGGGTAATGGATGAGCAATCCGGAGTA
>JAUJPO010074020.1:0-11416 GCA_032270745.1 Tiaropsis multicirrata
GATTCCTCTTCTGGTACTTTTGTTGATTCCTCTTCTGGTACTTTTGTTGATTCCTCTTCTGGTACTTTTGTTGATTCTTCTGGTACTTTTGTTGATTCTTCTGGTACTTTTGTTGATTCCTCTGGTACTTTTGTTGATTCTTCTGGTACTTTTGTTGATTCTTCTGGTACTTTTGTTGATTCTTCTGGTACTTTTGTTGATTCCTCTGGCACTTTCTGTGACTGCTGAAATGAAGTAAAATGAACAAAAACGTCACATATATTGATATATTCTACCCATCACTTGTTCATGTTTACGTATAAACTTTGAATATGACAGTTGCATTTAATAGCCTTTCAAACCAGTTAATGTAGGGGGGGCCCTCCCCCCCCCCATGTAATGACTCCACTACTAAGAACAGTGTTATCAAACTTCATTTAGTGAACTATGGACTATTTAGACATTCTTTTTCATTCTTTTTTATTTGAAAGAATTTCTTTGAAGCAAAACATGTTTTCATAGAAAAAAAACTTGAAAAAAAACAGATTTAATTGAATTCATTTCATTCAGTAATCCCACCTAACAATATCCGCCTAGATTGCCATAGAATAAAAGATTATGGAAAGTTGAAGTAAAATAATCACCTCGAGTCTTAGAGCATCTCGTAGCTTACTAGAAAACGCTCCCATATTTTTCTAATGACTTATGGCAAATGAAAACCATTAAAATATTTTTTCTAATGTATAGTAGAAACGATCAAACAGTCTCCTTAGTGAACTCAAATACTACGAATTTATTTGTCAAATATTGCTATGGCAAGCCTTTGAAATCTCCAAAAAATACATTTTGACTCAATCAACCCCCGAAAGAACTGTTACCGAAAACGACTCGCTTTGAAGGGCTTGGATAGTATAAAATACACAATGTTACATTTGAATATAATGTTATATCATTTTGAATAACATTATATCCTATTCCCTGTATATTATTGACAAAATGCTCATAATATTAAACATATACAAGAAATATCCCAACGCCAACTTTCCTAAAACGCAGAAATTTTTATAAAACAAACCTTGTCTATATCTCGGTCATAATTGATCGGACCAGTAAACAGTAAAATTCAATATAAAATTAAACCAAAATCTCAGGCATCAACTGTATTGAAAGAAATTTTCATCCCAAATACCACAAGAAACGAGTTGATGCTTGCTAATTCACATATTTTATTATTGATGTAAAGCAAAGCATCGCAAAAGGTATATATTGCAATAATTGAAAGTAAATATTTGCAAAGAATATCCATTTTGTTCCTTATGAATTTTAAAAACGTGTTTTAGCATATTCAAGATATTTTGAATTGTCGATTCATTACCATTCATTTGTTGTGAATGCCATCATTCAAAATTCTGGATTAATTTTTGTTCATTTATTGATATGCTTGTTCATTGAGAACTGCTCAAAAGACAATGTTCAAACGTAAAGAATAGACTATCCTCAGGTCCCAGGGATAGAACAAATTCAATTTCATTGAAGACCACTGATAATCTCTGAATGTTTGGTTGGATTTTTCGGCTAACCTTGTTGTACTATTGGTTAATAAATAAAGGTTTAGTCTGTCAATACGGTCAGCAAAATAGAATAATGGTTATTCAGAGACTTAAACTTGATTATTCTGCGACTGGTGTTGAATTTTCAATTGGTATTGCTGCAACATTTAGAGATATCTTGCAAGTAGCAAGCAATCCGATTAGTCACTGTAAGCTGCTACTTTTTTTACTTCGAATATTTGTTTTGGTTTTATATTTCGTTCGTCAGCAATAGTGTAATTTGTAAACATAAAAATTCTCTCTATTGCTTTTGCATGCATACCATATTTGTTGAATATTTGCTACAGTATTAGTATAGTATTTGCCTTTGTGAAATTCATTCTTTTTGTTTAAGTGGCTTGCTTATTAATGGGTAGCGTCATGATCAAAGGTATCATCTTTCTCCTTACATGACATTAAGTGAACCCTTTTCTTTGAAATTTCAAACGATAAATAAATTTCAATTTCTTGAAATTTGTAGCACTTTCTTCGATAAACTATGACACTTGTTTGGAGGCAAGTCCTCGTCGGTCGTCAAGGTCAGCCCCCCCCCTCCCCCCGGGTTAACTTTTAGTTGTTGTTTTTACTGAAGAAACCACATGAAAGGATTAAGACACTTGTGTTATTTATATCACACCGGTACGGAAAAATGACACATCAATTTAAAAATAACTTGTCAAGAATGAGAGGGAGAGAGGAGAGAGCTTATTCTAACAACCCTTTCTTAATCAATCTTTTCTTTTATCATTTTAGATACATTGTACAGGCACTAGATCTTCTTGTTTTAAGAGGCTTATTAGCACATTTTTTTTCCTATGCTAATACCTACTTTTATGTTTCCTAACCGCTTATAGTATCAAGAAAAACCGAAAGCTCATTTTCTCCTAAGTCATACTGAGATGTAGGGAGATGAAATGATACAAAGACAAATCTCTTTTAGTTTAACATTGTTTGGAGTAATTGAAGTATTTTTTATGTGCTGTGAGTGTTTTGGCACGCGTCCAGTACAAGTATTCTTAGTAGAAATTTTATGAGATCTGTAATCACGGAAATGTCTTACTAAGCCCCTGTCTCAGTGCCTCGATTGGATATTTCTAGTCAGTAAAACCACGCCATCCTCTTATGGACTGTTAGAAGCCAATAATCTCAAGTAGAACACACGACATGACTTTTCGTCACGCATATAATTCAAAATATCAAAACGTATGAAAGTACTTTAGTCTTACAGCAGGATTTAGCAAGAAAAAACGAAAGCTACGAATAAACTTCTTCCTAACAGGACCTTAACAGCAAAGTGCAGTGCGGATTTTTAATTTGCATTCTATAACTCTTTTTTTTTCCTATTTCAATCTCAATATAGGTCAAATTATGATCATCTCATTTGGCACGCTGTTGAAACATGACACAACAAAATGTCAAAATTTTACGTAGGAGTTATAACAGATAAAAGAAATTTGAAAATTGGCTTACTGGTTCTATCTGATGTTTTTCTGTTAACGGTTTTCCTGATTCTTCGTTCTGATTGGTCATTGGTAGCTGATCTCCAATTTGATTGGCTGATCGTTGTTCTTGTTCCAGTATCTTGATTGCATTTTGGATAATGTTTGAAATAAACTCTCCTACGAAAGATATGTCAATCTCAATCGCCTCATCTTCATTGTCTTCTCTCTCCTCGTTATTGGAAAGATCTTCTACTTCCGATTCTGCGCTTGATAATTGAGCACCATCTGGGAGTAAGGATTCTAAATGTCGCAATAAATCATTGTCAAGCTGTTCCCTTTCAGGTGGTCCGTCTACTGAACTTTCAGATAAAGAATCAAAATCATCCTCCGAAGAAAATTCATCCCCTATTTGGACGCCTTCTGGTATTAACGCTGCTAAATGTTGTAATACATTGTCGTCTAAATGTTGTCCGGGAAAACTCTCGACTTCCATAGAAGCTGTCGGACATATAATCTCCTCCTGATAGTGATGGTTCGTTTGTTGTTGTTGTTGGTGTTGTTGTTGATTTTGTTCAGACTTTATTATATCGGTTGCTTTTTGGAGAATATGGCTCACAAAGTGTTCTACGTGGGATGGCATCATTTCGGTGGTAATATTCTCGTCTTCCTGGTTTGAATTTGGTGGTGTTTCAGTTTCTGGTACTTCTTCTCTGATATTAGCAGATGTTTCGGTGTTTTGGTGTTCGGTTGGTTGTGTCTGACGAGGTTCGATCTCTATTTGGTTTTGATATGAAGGCTCTATCGTCTGATCTGCACTTTCGTTTTCAGTTTTTTTGGTTACGTCACTAACTGTTTGTTGTTCTAATAATATAATCTCTATAGCTTTCGAAATAATTTCAGTGATATGTACCTCCACATGGTTTGGTATAGTTTCTCTAGTGTTTGCAATATTTTCAATCTCTTTGAGGTTATCATCCAACTCGTCAACATTCTTGTTATTCTTGATGTTTTGGACAGTGGAATTGTTATCGGTACTTAAGTCTACGATTACACTCGGAATTTCTTCATCAAACGTCCTTTGGTCAACTTTCAAATTCTGTATACTATCAGAATGTAAACAGTCTTCAAAAGTATTCGAAAGTGTAACTGGAGTCTTACATTCTTCTTCATCCTCGCTCTCTGAAGAAGGATCGATTTCAGTTTCCGAATAAGAAGATTCAAGATCAAGAGATGCTTGACCAAATTCGTTTTCGTTTTCGTTTTCGTTCTGATGGGTGGCTATTACTGATTCATTGTTATTTTCGTCGTTTACTTGCAACATGTAATCATTCGATAAGGTGGGTTTGTTTTGTAACAGCTGCATTAGATCGTCCAAGTTGGTCTCCTTGATCCTAGACGAAGAAGAATGATAATACGGCATTTTGGCTGATAATATAATGTTGGGTTTAGTCCGTTTGTGTAAGTAATCCATACTTTGAGTTCGTCTTAACTCACTTATCTTATCTTTCTTCGCCAAAACATTAGAAATATCCGTAAATGATTTTGAGCGCTGTTGTTGAAATATCAAAGTCTGTTCGTGGTTTATGTCTCTCTCAAAGGGTTGTTGTATGAAAGTAATTCTACTCGATGATAACAAATCGGTGGACTTGTTTATCTTTTCACAAATTTGATTAAGCTGTTGATCTTTAGATATACTACTGTAATGAGAATCTTGATATTGATTTACTCCTTGGTCGCTTTTGATAGTAACATCCGTTGTATTTGAATAAGTCTCTTTAATTTTGAAACACACTTCGTCATCGGCAATTATACTCTCATCCAATGCAGTAAAATTGTTGACATTCTTTTGGTCCGTAGGATAATTGGTATTATCAATGACTTTTTGTATCAATGCATCAGCAGGCCTATCTATAAGATCACCCTGTGGTCGCTGTGCAGATTTCTCTTCTGATACTATTTCGTGTTCTGAACGCGCTTCGTCTTCCGTTAAAACAGCCGTCTGGTCACAGGTAATAACCAGCTCTCCTTCTGCTTGTTCTTGAAGTTCAATTTCTCCTGTTATATCAGTTATGTTCGTATTGATTTTAACAGATTCTCGAGTCGAACCGTTCTCCTCTTTTACAGTGTTCAGTTCATTATGATGTTTTTGTTTATCTGTACAACACGTCTCCTCGTCGTTTTCCCTTTCTATAAGTTTCTTAACCACCAAGTCAATTTCATTTTGGTTGACCGCTTTATAACTGTTAGTGGAGTTTTCTTCAAGCAATGAATCATCTGGATGGTTCGCTGACAACTGTGTTAAACAACCGCTGCTATCATTTACTATTAAGTCATTATTTTCATTTAAAACATGTTTGTGTTGTGTTGGCGAACTATCTTGGTCACTCTGCGATAACGCGTCATAATTATTATCTTTCTCCGGTTTTATTTTAGATAGTGAGTCTAAATCGTAGACGTTCAACTTATCTTTAATGTCCAAGGTCACATCTTTGTTTTCATCAACACAATCCAATGTTTCTAATTGCTGGAAAAGTTCATTTAAATCTCGACTATCTCGTAATTTCTTATTAAGTACACCACTGTTTTGATTACGTAGCTTGACTTTATCGATTTTATATTCTTTGCTTTTACCTTCGAAATTGATAATCGCGTAATCGCCATGTTCCGAGATGATGATTTGACCGCCAAACTTTTCGACTGCATCTAAAGGAACTTCATGGAGTTTATCAGTCTCAAATATTTTGGTCAACAGGTTTCCCATCTTTGAATCCTCTGTATCATGTAGATTTTCTGGCTCAGAATGATGACATTCAACTGGTAGGGTATGATCCTTTTGATCTGTATTTTGAAAACAATTTTCGATTAGTAGGGTACTGACAGATGATTGCGGTTCCTGTTCGATATGACATTCAACGGGTAGTCTATCGATGGGTGAAATGAGGTCCTCTTCTTCTGGTTGATAACGTTCAGTCGGTTTGGTATAGATAGGTGGTAACGCTTCTTCTTGATCCCTTACCTGTTCAAAAGTGGATTCTGCCGGTACGGTGTCTTTAGGTAAAAACAGTTCTTCCTGGTGGTCCGTAGTTTCCTGTTCTAGCTCCTCAGGCTGACTGCAATCAATTGGTAGTTTATCGACAGGAGGTGGTAATTCTTCCTGTTCAGGTCCAGGTTGACATTTAGTGATCTGACAATCGATAGATGACAGTAGCTCCTCTACGATAACTTTGACAATCAGTACGTCTTCCTTGTTCGTATCGTTGGTTTCTTTCAATGAAAGCTCACCACTATGCGACTGTTTCTAAAAACATTTAAAAAATATGACATGTAAACTAAATATGAACTTTGTAAAAAGTACAAGTAAATGTCATTAGATTTCCGTTGTGTTGAGATCTTGACTTATTTGTTCCTTCCCTTTAATCTATGTCAGCTACGGTATTTGTCTTTTTCATTCATATATCTGAAATTCATTCAGTAACGAGTTTAATAGTATACAGTAAAAAACGACTTTTCAATAGCGAAAAAATCATTTAAAACGCATAATTAGAGCAAGGAAATCCCTTATTAGCCCTTTAATTTAAGTCTTCTGCTGTATATCAACACGATTGGTAAAAATATTTTTTGTATGTTTCCCTTGATTCGGAAAAAAATCAGTAGACTAGCAATGTAAGAAACACCTAGAAACATGTTATATATACAGAGCGTAGTAGAAAGAAAAAAAAACAACAAACAAAAAAATGCTTAACAAACCTGTAGTTCAGGATGAACAGCAGCAACAGCACAGTCAATAACAACCTTTTCCTTTTGATTGCAGCCAAAATAATCAATATCCTTTAATAACCCTTGGTTAGGAGCGTCTATAATAGGATCTGTTGATTCATACGTATGTTCTATACTTTTGTTGATAATTAGCTCTACTGTTTGCTCTTTTATATTCTCCACAATACATGACGTAGGTGTTGTCTCACATTCAGGAGCTAATTGATGGATACTCTCTTCATTAATTGGGAACTGTTGGTTATTTTGCTCATCAACAACGATCCCGATATCTTCTTGGTCGACTTGTTCAGGATTTTGAGTGATTTCTGTGCAATCTTCAATTGGAATTTCGCTTTCACTTGGTTGGATATTATCTAAGTTCTGCCACTTGTCTGTTTCAGATACGACGACGTTTGCTTCAACGTGCTTCGCTTCGTTTATTTCCACTTCAGCACTGTGTAACTCCCAATCCTTCTGCTCGGTTTCTTGTTCTTGTGAAAGAATCGGATTAATTTCTTCAACTTGAGCTTCTTTTTCTTGTTCCGCTGATTCTGAGATAATCTCTTCTTCTGGGAGACTGGTGTTTGATAACACTGATCCTTTGCTTGGATGCTCAGAAATTTCTCTACAGAATTCTTCCTCGGTAGCCACTGACGCACAACTTGCTTTTTCTTCGGTCACAGGTTGATCAGTTAATTCTTCCTCGGACAGTGGACTTGCGTGTTCTTGTTCGATGGATGCTGGAATGATTTCTTCTTCTGTAAACGGGACCGGGGGAACTTCGCAAGACTCGTCTTTTGTAATTATAATTTGTATCTGTTGCCCTTGAGAAGCACGGTTAATGTTGTTATTTGGAGATGGGACTGAGGTACCTTCTTTGTCTGGAAAGAACTTGGAAGTATCTGGAGTTTCAACTGAAGTAATGTTTTCTTTTTGAAGGGTGGTTGGGTTATGTTCTTTCGCAGCAGGTGTATTGGAGATCTCTTCTGTGAGGATTTCAACGGAGAAATTTTCGTCTTCAGTAATGATCGGGATGTTATCGTCTTGTGCTGGAGTTGTAACTGGGCAAACTTCTTGCTCTTGGTTGGCTAAAGGACAAATTTCATCTTCGACAACAATTGGGTCAATGTTCTCAACGTTTTCTTGTTGAATATGCTGACTCGTCGTAATGTTCTGTTCACTCTGACATGAGTTCTCTAAATAAACTTCATTTTGTGTTTGTTGCTCATCAGAAGAAGGTTCAAACGAGTCCTTTGTCCTTTCACTAATAGAATCATTATCACTTTTTTCTTCATCCTTTTGACACGTTTCTACAGCATTCATCAATTTACTGGATTCATTATTCGATGAATGATATGTGGTTTTGATTTCATCGAGTTCTGATTCATCCGTTTCTACGACAATCTCTAAGTTCCTCCTTCGTATTGTATCTGGTGTAGGAGGACAATATAACATTGGTGTAACCACTGGTGAACGTATCTGTTCTGCATCGATCACAATGTCAACTTTGGTAGAGGAGAACTCGCCAATCTCTGGTTTCAACTTGGGTAATGAATGTTTCGTTTTATCTGTTACGTTTTTGGTCGGTCTAGGGGAACCACTCTCATCGTCATAAAGCTGATCGAGTGTCTCAGTATCGTCGATAAGACTTGGAGAATGAGCGCGTTTGTCTGGTGACACTGAAGGTGGAAAGTCACTGGTGATTGTTTCAGTGGAAATGTCTTCTTCTTCACTCTCAGAAGAACTTGACGATTCAGATGGTACCTGGTGATGAGAAATAAATAAAATTGTAAGAGTGTGTGTATGTTTGCACAGGGCCTGTGGTGAGTGCGTGCATGGCCCCCGTTATATCTTTTATCAGATCTCGAAAAACCCATTTGCATTCTGCATCGCGCAATAGGTCCATCATTCCACCCTGTTGGGCTATTGTTAATAAAAAACGTCTTTTAGTACTGGTAGCAGAATGAATTTTTGTTTTGATTTGAGGTGCATTTTAATTTCTTTATTTTGCAATGCTATTTTTTTCAACCTGTTGTGGGTTCGTAAATGATTTTTATATCATAAAAAAACTTTTGTAAATGAGGTGTTTCATTTCATTAAGTTGAAGTTGTGGATCTACACTTTTCAGTTTAAGATATATATTTTTTTTGTATTTCTTGAGCCTGTCATTGGGACAGAAATATTCAAGAGATTGTCTTTACTTGCTTGTTTGTTTTGTTTATTTGCTTTTTTCCACAATAGATTGCTAACTTTTAATCTCACTCGCCTCGGATACAATATGTCCCTTTTCCGCATTTTAGCGGTAGAATTCTGGCATCCCCATGAAAAAAAGAACTCAAGGGATATCAAAGCTCCAGTGGAAAATTGAGTTTTTTAGACTAGCCTCAATATTTTATATTCCCACTGTACTGTGCTACAATAATAACGTTGTACCCACCTCGAGTACAGGATCACGCCATTGAGGTGTCACATTCAGTGTTTCTCTAATCGCTTCATCCTCGTATTCCTCATCCTGTGGTCTGGCTAATAATTGGTCTTTATAATACAACAATGTACCAACGATGGATGTAAAAGTTAACATTGCTACAACCATATAAAACACTATATCCGTATCATACCAGATCTCGTCTAAAAGTTGGTCGCCCGCCATCTTGGATATTGCTGTTTTGGTTCTGTTTTGCGTTTGTTTGGTTTTGAGTTAGAAAAGATTTACGTTGTTTGATGATGTTGGTGTAGAATAAACGTTGCATTGTGTTGCTTTACTGCTGCCTATAAACAGTAGAGAAAAAAGAGAAACAAAGTAAGAAAAATTTGACACCAGTTTATACTGTAATGTTTCAAAACGTTGACTCGCTCAAACTTTTTGACATTTATATTGTCACTTTTTTAATCTTTGTAATAAAGATTGTGTTCAACAGAGATAGTATTTGAAATAACTAACCCTGGTCTGATGCGGTCAGAAAGATTGCTCACTGACACTTTAAACAAGACATCATTTTCATTTTGGATCTTACATAAGTCTCCTTCTTCATGTAACCAATAAGAGAGGCTAGACCAATATTTTTTTTGTAAAACTTCCTCTTGACATTTAATGCCATGAAGAGTTTTACAATAAAAATATCGGTCCTGTAGGCTATAAAGAAACTCTTTTTGATAAACTTTTCAAACTATTGGTCTTTTCAGTTTTTTTTACCCCTACCCCGGAATCTGATCCGTATTTAGTTCTCCTGATTAACTAACTATACCAATCTAAATTCATTTATAGTCTAAGTTTGATAGTCAATCTACCATATTGTAATATTGTAATGCAACAAAATTGACTTATCTTAAAGCATTTTAGAGATACAAACCACACAAGCAAAATAAAACTTAATTTGTCACCCCGTGATAAGAGCTTAAGCACGTCAACTTTTTCATTAATTCATTCATTCATTCAAAACTTTATTTTTAATGTCATCAACAGAACAAAATGTTCACACGTAGGTGATGAAAATCGAACATGTTGCAAAATACAAATTTTCTGAAGCTAAGACTTTGATCAACTTATAAGATATTCGTGTTAGCAAAGCTCTCAGGAGGAGAGCGGTTCACTTCCTAATAAGGACAATCTCTAGAGAAAATAAGTATTCTCCGTTGAGCGCGCATTTGCATCCAGCCCATCCCTGCACAACTTATCATTACCTTGCCATGTGTAAAAAAGAAAGAAAACGACACACGGAAAATTAGTTTACAAAATAATTAACCCCTATATTTGTTCCCATCATACACCTTGCACTACATAAAATTTGTTCCCATCATGCACCTTGCACTACATAACTCGCCAAGTTTTTAATCCCGTGAAGGTTTGAACGGAAGAAATGTTTGAAGAGAATAAAGAATTTTGACCTAAAAGGCTAAAACAGCTAATTGAATCTCATTAAATTTCTCCAGCTAAACAACACATAATTTCCGTATCTGTAACAAGTATTTCCAACGTATTTCACTCGTAGTAAAAACCAACAGACCGCAAAAAAAGTTTGTTATGTTTGTGTGACTCACGCATCATTTCCCTGCAAACCACAAAACGATAATAAATGGGTTCATATTAATCATAATATTGGTGTACAGATGCGAGATTTCTTGCAAAAATAGAGGATTATAAAAAGGTGTTAGATCACGAACACAAGCTAAAACCTGCTGTCTCTTCCTCGTTAACCCTTTAGACTCCGAACGACGCATGTTAGCAAGGTTACCCAAGAGGTTATTTAGGATGTGAAATGTCCACATGGGTTTTACATCATTTTGCATTATTTGATATTTCACTACTACATTTTACAATCTTGTGATTAAGGCGTAGTTAAGGCATATAAACTTTTAAGCAGTTTAAAAAGAGTACCAAAAGCGTCTACTTTATCGGACAAAAAAATGTCGGACAAAATTTTCGTCACCTCCAAAAGATTTCGTCCGATAAGGTAAGAGTTAATTCTTTCTATACCACCAGTCTTCTATAGGAAGCTGTCAGGTGGGGAACATATCAGTCCTTGAAGACCAATTTTTGGCTGGGCGGTACAGTATAGAAAATGTTAATAATAATAATAATAATAACAATAATAACGAATGTTTTAAGTGGCTGGCTTCGAATAATTCCTGAGCTTTTAGGCAGCTTAGGAA
>JAUJPO010074031.1:0-11414 GCA_032270745.1 Tiaropsis multicirrata
TAAATTCTTATCGATTTTTGCGTGTATTTTGCTGAAGAATTAGGGAAGAATAACAGGTGCAACGGAAAATTCTTGTCGAAATCTTGTCAATATTCTTACGTGTAATGGGGCCTTTATAACGTACGATTTAAAAAAGGTTTTGTAATAGTTCTTTCGCAGTTCGAAAGCTTAGGAAAAGAACTTAACCTGAAATCTGTTATTTTTAATTTAAGATTTTTTACAAAACTGTTCGAGCTGTCCAAGTACGAGCCAATATTAGTTAAGGTAACGTGGCTGAAACTTCCTCCAGACCTTTGGCATATACAATTCATCATGACTCAGACCATAGCTATAATTCCATAAAAAACTCGTCATTTGTATTGCAAACTTTGACGGAAATTATTCAGGGAAATATTTTAGCCTTTACGTCTGAACCCGGAGCACCAGATAGCATGGTAACACCCTTTTCACTCATATTCTGTTCAAAGCCTACGGATACAGGGCTTTATAATTTCAAAAAAAAAATTGGATTTAATTTCGCGAGTCATCATTTTGAAAAATTTCGCGAATGACCCTAAAAATGGACATATTTTACCAAAGCTGCATGGTTTTGATAAAATTGTAGTTTCAAAAATTCGAATTCACGAAATTTAATCTCGCGAAAATTAATCCGAATAAAATATAATTTTTTTGGTACTGCTAATAAGAAAAGTAAGAATAATTATCTCGTAATCAGTTTTTTGTCTGTGATTTGAATATATTGATTTAAAAAATGTCGATGGTGAAAATACATAAAAATGGCATAAATAAATCATTGAAAAATCAAAGTTAACTAATCCAAAAACCCAACATTTCAAAGGAAAATATCGATTTCAAAAAAAGAATAAGACTTTTCGAAGAAACTTTCATAAATTACGTCATGGAGAACACTTGCCTCCCTTTCGAGATTTCTTCAATGTTATGAAATCCAAAAGGGATTCCTGTAATACTTCCATTAAAAGATACACTTTAATTAAAGTCATTTGAAGAATAAATTGTCATGTTAATAAATTTGAAGCGAGACAAGCGATGTCCTATTGGGAAATCGGTGATTTTTTTGCATTTCACAAAGAATCCGTTTTTTTAACCAAAATTAGCGAAACTTTTTTCGAACAAAATACTCCAAATAGTAAATGTTACAAAAAAGTGTGGAAAGTTCGTGAACATTTAAGAAAGTCACACCCCAGTACTTACGTTTTTACTACGCTCGAGGTCCGTCATGACAGACACATGTGTAGAAAATAACGTTTTCCGTTGAAGTTCCAGTTGAACTAATCTTTGCGAGCATAAATCCCTGAACCTGAAGTAAGGATGTTTTGTGTTCTCTTTGTAAAAGTGGGAGGTCTGGGATCTAATGATAACGTGCAACCCTTTGAATGTTCTCTTTGTAAAAGGTTAAGATGGAGATTATTTTGTTATTTTAACTAAATAACAGAATAATACTATATAAATATCTAACACTGAATATTATTTTCTAAAAAAATACACAAAGATCAGCGCTTCAAAAACAGAAACAAGCTGAACACATGTGTGGACCCTGATAAGAGACATGGCACGGTTACTACCTGTTACCCGACTATCTTAATCCAAAATTATTCTCCAAAGAATGAATATCCCAAAATTGAAGTTTCGCATCATCAAAATAATCATTTCTTTTCTTCTTCATCTTCATCTAGCATTTTCTCTTCAGTTTCATCTTCATCAATTTTGATTGGTGGATCAACCTCATTATCAGTCTCTTTTTGTTCACCAGCACCACCAGCGGTGGCATCTTTATCTAAATTCTGATCACCCTTTTCGTCATCCTCAAGAGTTACTTTCTTAACATCCAAACGCTCCACATCTACCGACTTCGCTAAACGTCCGTTCAAATCATGCCGGTGCTTTACCGAATCCCGATTCTCATTCCCAGGTAAATCTAGTTGCCCGTTTAAATGTTGTCGTTGCGCTGGCCTATACTGATTATCTTTTCCTGGCATTTCTACTTGGCTGTTGACATCTTTTCCTTGACTGTCTAAGGAATTATCTTCAAGGAGTTTTCCGCCGGGTAGCTCCAGTTGACCGTTAGAATCTTTCCCACGTTCTACTTCTGAGTCATCATGAGCTTTTCCTCCAGGTAACTCTAACTGTCGATGTTGGATATTATTTTTGTGAAATATCTCTTTTTGTTGGTTTGCTAAATCATTAGTGACCTGTGGCTTCTTTTGAAGCGGTGTAGTAGTCTCCACATTATCCTAAAAAAATACATTTAAAACATTGATTTCAAAGAAATAATTACTACAACGATCCATAGTTTCCACTGGATTCAAAAACTCTCAGAGTAAAAAAAAAAGAACCAAAAAGAGACGTCAATGTTAAAACTCTTTTTAAAGATATCCATAAGCCCCAAAAATCAAAATTTTCAAAAAATGAAAAAAACACCCCCGGGTATTTGCCCAAGGAACAAATGTACCAAATTTCAGCCCAATCCGATAATTTGGGCTCTCCAGCCTGTCCCAAAGTTTTCAGACACACACACAGACAGACATTGTCGGATTCTAGCTCAATTCAAGTTGAGAACTCGTAAAAGCTTACCGATACTATTTTAATTGTTTCGTTTTTCTTTGTGAAACTTTGAGACTTGATAACCCTTTAACGGCAAAAACGGTAAAGCCATAAATCACAATAATCGCTCAAGAATTGCCATTCATAAAGAAATAATACCTTGAATGAACCCGTAACACCGGTGACACTTTTACTTTTTTCTGATCCACCATTCTTCTTCTTCTTCATTTCTTTGTTCAGATTCTTCTTAGATTTAATATTACCGTATCGATGGTTGTTAGATATTTCGGCTTCTCCCGCTTTCCCAGCGTACCGGTGGTTTCCAACGTCCGCATTCTCTTCATCGTCACCATCGTCAGGCTTGCTTATGGCTGGATCGTCAGTTTGTTGCTGTTGAACGGCTACTTGTTTCTGTTGAACGGCAACTTGAACTTTCTCTGTAGTTTTCTGTGTAGTTTTCACTTCTTTCCCAGATTTAGACTTAACAAAAATAAATGTAAAGGGACCTTTTAGATAACATGAAGGGAGAAACTAAAGCATTAGAAATAAAATTAAAATAAACTGTTTTGAAATGAATATTGTTTTACTCAATGTAAATTCAAAAAAGTCGAACAGATCTATCTAAATACTAATGACAGTCGAACTTTTACCAATTACACATTTTTTATAAAGCAATTCCACTTTCTTAGGGCCAGGGCTTGAGGTGCTAAGAATTTTCAAGAAATTCATCCTAAAAAATTTAGCAATTCCAACAGATTCATTTAACCCATTTAATACTTAAAATTAACAATAAAATGCATTTGAAAAGAACCTCTACCAAGTTTGGATGTCATCAATTTCAGCTTTTTTATTTTTGATAAAAATAGTTATCTTTGTCAGTTTCAAGGCTATAACAATTTTTTGGCGAATTAAAAGTGCAATTATTCTCACATCACCATCAGAAAGAAATTCAACAAATTGAAGTTCATACCCCTTTCGAGATAATATATTTCTTAAGTTGTTTTGTCAATTTTTCCGCCAATGTCGTGCAATTCACATAATACTCCTAAAAATGTAGGAATTAAAAAGTATATTATAACAGGTCATAAGAAGTAAAATGGTGAATGACTTTCAAAGACAAAAGATTTTGAAACGCAAGATATATAAGCAAAAAAAGGAGGGATTTGTCTGTCTTTTGACTGGTCATTAAAAGCCAGCATTTCTTTCGCTAAAAACAAGATCTCTATTCTCATATGTATATACCTTCATTTGTTTGCCATAGGTTCGATGTTTCTCTGCAGAATCTTGGTAGTAAACATATTTCTTGTGTAGCTCTTGTACACGATCTGAAAAGAAAACAAAGAGAATTAAAAGGAATCTTGTGATATAGTCAAAAAAACTTCTTTCGGAAATTTATGTTCAGGTTTTCGAGGTGAATCCGACACTCCCTACTCATTCTAAGTAAAATTGTTACCCAAAACTTAACTGGGTTCTTTGAAGAACGATTTTGCTGGACATTCTAAACAACCTTTCCAGTGGGAAAGTTTTAATCTATAGTGATAAAATAAGCAATGATATTACTTCTTTTGACTTAAATATTGAAATACCTTAAACGGGGACACGATTTCATCATAAAATACCTTGTAAACTCATTGATTCTCTGTCTTTGCTATCTTTCAGGCTACTGTAATCCTCTTTGTTTTGCTTGACAATGCGTTGATGATCTGTACTCAATCTTTTGTATTGAGCTTGTAGCGACGTGTAGCTGATTTTCGTTTCTTCGTGTTCTGCCTATTTCAAAAGGAAATTATTATAAAGTACGGTACTTTATAGATTTGAAAGCTTGGAGCCAATCTACTAAGGCTTATATGATTCCTAGTGTTGTAGAATTCATGGAAGCGTTAAAGGCTATGGCGCTTATAACCAATTCATTTTTAGTCGCGCCATGTCAGCAGTAAACGTACCCTTTATATTAACACACTGGCACAAACATCTGCACGAAGAAGTACTGGATCATAACAAAAACAAATGTAACATCGTCTAACACATTTTCGCGATGTACTGTTCACACGGCGCCATACCCTTAAATAACATGGCCACTTGTAAAATTCCAGTTTATCTTTGATGTAATCCTTGGAAGAAAATACATCAAAAAGTCTTTTTTTCACTTATTAATCCGCTATAGAGGAATGTGTTTGGCAGTTTATTGAGTATTATAGAGCTAACATGTTTTATACCTTTAACATTTTGTGGTCACTATCCAAAGCTTTGAATCGTGTCCATGCTTCATGCTGAAACAATTAGTAGTAGCAGCTTTAACATCAAATTATTAGAAACTTCTCTTCATTAGAGAAAAAACTTCACATGACCTACATTTTAGATACTGCCAGGTGTATGAAAGACCTAGAGTCAAAAGCCTAATAGCCTTTATTGCCAGACAAAATTAACAAAACAATTTCTCTCCATGCCTGTATCAGTTTCATGTTTCGAAAAAGCTGAACACGAAATCTATGCATTTAGCTAATTTAGTGATTTGGTCAAAATTTGACCAAATAACCTACTGTATCAGCAATGTTTCTAAAACAAAAGGGATTTTTACTTAACAAACCTTTGACTTTGTTAGATTACTGTAGAATTCTTTCTTTGCTTCTAAAAAATCTATAAAGAAATAAATCTTAATAATATTTCAATCATATATTATATGAAAAAGGATACATTTATGATAAATAAATACCTAAACTGTTTATAGGTATTTATTTATCATTAAGTGTTATATGAAAAAGGATACATTTATGATAAATAAATACCTAAAACTGTTTTTTATAATAAACAGTTTTAGGTATTTATTTATCATTAAGTGTATCCTTTTTCCTCATTTTTCCAAGGTCTAATTATAAGTATGTAAAGTTTGGCCTTGCTCATTTCACTAAAAAAGTGCTCAGGTACTTATAGGCTTTTCACCTTCCCTTTGTAAAAGTTAATCCAATTTCAGTTAAAAACCATATAAATTACCAATTCTTGTTTTCTTGTGTTTTTCTCTTTCTTTTTTCAATTCTTCTTCAACTCTTTGTGCATGGTGATAAACAACTAAAAAAAGGTCGAAAAAATTTAATGTAATTGTTTATTACCCGAGCGAGAGGGTACTTTTTATTTAAGGGTTATAATTCAGAGGGATAGTGTTTTTCAACTCTTCTATTGCATATATTAAACCTATATACCTTTTTAGAGAAAGAAATCTTGACGAGAAGAAAATTTGAAAAAATAGTTTTTTCATTATACCTTTTAGTTGCTCTTTTAAAACATTTTCATGGTCTCTTCGTTTGACGATTTCATGCTCTTTGATTTCATTTACTTTTTGGGTTTCTTGTAATGTCAAAAAAGCATATCCAATGATAAAAATACAGCAAATGAAGCCAATGATGCTCAGCGAGCTACACTTCCTTGATGGCATTTTACATAATTTTATGCTAGATTCGCCATATACTGTATATCATCTTTTTTCTTCTATGGAAAGTGTACAGATTAAAATTGATTACATAAATACACCCTATAGGCAAACATTTTATGCAGTTTTTTTAATCTCTGGCCAAAAAAAGAAGTCTGTTTCTGGAAATTGATCAGGGGAAGGAAGGAAGGAATTTACTTATCAAAGGAGCAGCCAACCGTTAGTTCATTGCTTTTGATGTTGATAATAGCTCAATCTTACGTTTTTGCCAAGCTCCTTAACTTGACTACCCAATTCACATCACATGGTATGAGCTGACCCAGATTCTGACCTCCTACACCGAAAGCGAGGATGATAACCACTACACTACTGCGTCTTAAAGAGAACTAAAGTCTCTTATACTTTTAGCCTCTTTTATACTATTATACTTTTAGCCTCTTTTATACTATAACATTGTCTGGTCTGCAGTTCGGTACTCAACCACCAGAATGTTTTTTAACTGTTTTCAAATAAAACAATATGATACAAAAAAGTTCAAGTTGACACTATGGTCAAAAAGGTTTTTTCCAAAAACTGAAGTATATAAGTGAAAATAACAACATAACATTTTTTTTATTCCTACAAGGTATCCCAGACGAGCCAATATTTTTGGAGAAAAGTACCGTAGATGGCCCTATCTCCACCACCCTCTCCCTAATTTTGTCATCCCTTTTCATTTGGCAGCTAATACAGGCCTCCCAGCCTTGAATAGTCATAATTATACAGGAATAGAGGACAAAAATTAGATGATATAATGGACAAAACAGGAGAAAAATAAGGTAAATACAGGAATTTTCAGGACAAAAATGAGAAATACAGGAACTTTTGAAAAAAACAGTAAAAATAGAGGTTTTTAGACAACCTAGCATTGTCTACACAAGCGTCTAATTTCCAGGGATCACTCAAGCATCTAATTTCCAGGGGTCAAGTTGAAGCTGGTTAAGGGTTCAATAATATCCAGCAGTATCAATAATGCAATGAGGAATTTCCAGGAGATTGGAGTGAAAAAAACTTTTTTCCAAGGTATTTTTTCAGATTTCACCATATTTTGTTTGGAATAGTTCACAATAATAGCAGGGTTCCCACAACAAAATAATAATTTTGCTAAAATGAGAATATTTGAGGATAACTGAGGAGAAATCTTTACTTTAAAGATTTAGATTTAAAAATTGTTAGACCATTTTATAGGTTTTTTAACCAAGGGTTACCTACTGTATTGAAACTAAATTTAACGTCTAAATAAAAAGAGTAAAAACTGTTTAAAATTATTGTTGCGAGCGAAGTGAACAGAAAAGTTTTCAAGAAATTTAGAAAATGCTTGCTGAAAATGCTTGTACAGAAGCCAATATTTTTTGGAAGGTAGCATTTTATGTAAACTTTTCATAATTCATGAACTTCATAAGAGGTGATTTGAGGAGAAAATTGGACAAAATTCAGAAAAGATGATATTTAAAGAGGGTTGAGGAGCAAAGCAAAAGACGCGGATGAAGAATGAAGAATGAATTATAATGAAAATAGAGGACAAACATGAAAACAGGTTTGAATAAAGGGCAAATAGAGGATGAATGTCCAAATACAGGATTATACAGGAAATACAGGACGGCTGGGAGGCCTGGAAGTTTTTATTTCATGCTTTTGTCGAAAACCCATAGGAAAATGAAAGAAATTAGGTTAAAAACAGGCAAATTCGCGAAATTAAATCCTTTAATTTTCCAATTCGCGAGAATAAATTCCCGCGAAAATGTGTAAACATTGATTATGCATTTTGATGTATTAGTGTTGCGAGAGGAATGGTAATACCTAATATATTACTGTATATTGTGAGTTAAACTGTATGTATTACTACGCCAACGCACATTCCTCATATCTTCAATTTTGGCTTCAGTTAACTTAGGAGAGTAAAAATAATGCTGAAAGTTTCCACCAACTTACTCATCATTAAAGCAACATAGTTTATCTAGGTGTAACTGAGTGTGATTTTTTTCGTGTCTTTCGTGCCTTGAGCAAAGAATTTCGTGCCTTCATAAAAAAAAAAGTTCGTGCTGACCTAATTCCTTTGCTTGGCAAGATTATCCAAAAATTATCTTGGAAAATTGAATGTAGCGAAACGTGGAACTATTTGTAGTTGACAAACGTCGTTTTTTCCAAATCTTATATATTTTTATATCTTTGTGGATGATATTTCAAACCAATGCCATCTTGAAGAGGATTTCATAAGCTTTTAGAAAATATATACTTTCATGAGGAAAAGAATTAGAGAAAAAGAACTATTATAAAAATAAAAAAAACATTCATCAAGAGTAAAGACATTTAAGCAAAATCTCAACGCGTGAAGAAATGAAGTCCATTTCTAGCTATAGAGAGATTTTACGGGTCTAAAGGAGTTAACTTTAAAGAATAAGGAAAATATTACTGAAGTTCATACCTTCTTTTCTTTGGCGTAGGGCGGTCAAAATTTGAAGTCCACCTAATTCACCGATCAAGTTATCATCCAAATCAATTTCCTTTAATTCTTCTGAACAAATGATCCACCTAAAGGTGAAAAAAGGTACAGTTGTGAAGAAAGTAACTTTATAAAAAAAAAGACTTTTAAGTGGATTTAGTCGACTTCTGTACTGGTTATGAGATATTTGGGCTCAAAATATGAGTATTTTTGGGGCATTTCGATCGTAAAGGCCAAAATATAAAAAGCCGTTTTTCGATCTCTAATTACTTTTAAAACTTTGACTAAAAATCGAGCAACACATTAAACAATAACTAATAATGCAGACAAAACACAATGGAAAAAAACAACACTACCTCAACTAACCTTTGAATGAGAAGTAAACACTGATGCAACAAGTTACCATTGACCACATCCGTGGACATATTGTCTAAACCAACATCAGAAGCATGTAGTACGTTTAACCATGGGCCACATTTCGGTGGAACCTTGAGCTTGGCTGATTTCTTTTTCTTTTTGCCTTTCTTCTTCTTACCTTTCTTTTTTGCTGACGATGCATTTTTCTTACGATCAAGCTGAGGTGTTTTAGCGGCGGTTGCGGATGTCCTTAGAAATAGAAATTTACAGGCTTTAAGTAATAAAACGATTAACCGTTTCAAAAAGCATTCACCAATTTCTTTTCTCGGCGAAGCATTAAGAGGGGCCTGAGGGGACTGATATCTCAAAATCTACTTGAAATTTTGACCAGTGTAATAGAACAAAATACTAGAAAACGGTTTATAGAATTCCCATTCAGCCTTCTGTTTAAATAGTGCTTTACAGACAATAGAGACAATTCTAAAGAACCTACACCCCTACAGTAATATTTCTCCTAATTCATGGGTCAACAAATTAGGCTTACAAAAAAAGTGATTAATGACCAAAAAGCAATATAATTAGGTCACGTATTTGGCAATTTCCATACCAGTCTCTAAATACACACCAAACCCCTCCAGAACTCAGTATCAGTTGGTCTTCATAATTGAGAGATAGTTCGCAAAATTTTGGTTCGGTCACGTTAAGAATTTGGATCAGGTTTAACCATTGTTAAATTTTTTTCATGCATCTTATCCACTTTAAAAGGCATATTTGCCAAATACGAATGTACTTTGTAAAATACCTTATATCGTCAATTCTCTTGAAAATATAATGTTTCCAGTCACATACAACTTTTATAGGTCTTTTAGAAAGACCTTTAAAAAGTTGCAAAATAATTCTTGTTGTGATTTATATTTTATAGTCTTTCTTTATGGATTATTGTAAACGGTTTAAGATCTTTTTCGTTTACTACGTATTATTTATGAAAGATACACAAGAATTATTTTCAAATTGTATTGGTTAAATATATTTGATCATTTTCCGACATGACCCAGGGCCTAGTGATCAAGGCATCAACAAACTCAAAAATCTCAATGTTCGGGCTACGTAATTTTGTTTACGTCACTACAAGACTGATATTATAGTAAGTGTGTGCGCACGACGAGTATCAGATAGCCAGATGAAAATTATTTGGTGCAAATTTAATTGGAATCCACTAAGTAACGGCGCCGTGGTACAGTTGTGGTCATCAAACTTGATTCTCACTTGCGGCGGTTCACTTGGCAAGTGAGCGAACCTAGCTTGGCCCGGGTCAACCCATGCCATGTGAGGGGAATTGTATTCAGTCCAAGGTTGCTGACGGGATGCTTACTAAAGAGTATACACAGTTGCGAAAGTAGGCAGAAAGAACCTCCCTGCAACTCAAACTAAATAGATAACCTAGCATTAAACGTGAATTATGTGTATACTATTACAAAAAATTTGCGAAATTAATTCCTAGAAATGTATGCAAATAAATATATAGAAAGGAGATATGTCTTAATATGTCTTAAAAGCAGAAAAAGACAGAGAGGTACTGTCAAAAGCATCCACACACTCCATCCAGTAAGGCTCGAGAGATTCCAAAAAATAAAATATTTTCATTTCTTTTAGGAACGACAATCATGTCTTCATTTTGAAAATTGTATTCTAAAAAAGAAAACCAAGGAAGACAATATCGAACTTGCTTCCTTAAGAAAAGAAAATGAAGATTTGGTTTCTTCCCTACTAAGTTATGTCACCAGCAAATCAACCAAAAACATTGGAACACAGACTAAGCCTGTACAAACAAAGACAGTTACTGTTGCAACACAGGCTGCACAAACAAAGACACATACTGTTGCAACACAGGCTGTACTAACAAAGACACATGCTGGTTCAACACAGGCTGCACAAACAAAGACACAAACTGTTGCAACACAGGCTAAGCCTGTACAAACAAAGACAGTTTCTGTTGGAACACAGCCTTCACAGGCACATCCTGTTGTAAACTTCCCCCGCGAAGAAACACGTACAAAACCAAGTGAATTCCGGAGAAATTGTGTTCTTTTTTTAAAGAGGAAAAATCTTTTTTCAATGGGGCAAAACACATGAATTTTAATATAATTTTTTGATTCCTGGAATAGAAACCTCGCTGAGGCTAAATACGTTACTAAATTGTCTTGACATTCATTACAGATATTGAATGGTCTAGGATAATTATTTCCTACAATCTTATTAATAGACAATGCGAAGAATATATTGCTTTTGAACCCAAAGAAATGAGACCAGGGTTATCAGGCTCAAATACTTGTGGTATACACTTTTCCAAATTCCGTTTCATCTATGAAAGAATAGCTAAATTGTTCTATAATCTTGATTGTTTTACTCCCCTTCAGGATCAAAAGAAACCAGCTGCATATGGTGGTTTCAAACATCAATAAACAAATAGTCGAACGTGCGCAACGCACTGGGCTCAACTTCAGAATTTTCAAATTATTCGAAGGCCCAATTGTAACATTTCAATTATTTCGTATTAGGTAGCAAAGATTTACTTTGGGACAGACTGAC